>JAQQSW010010935.1:0-12875 GCA_028646575.1 Pseudocheirus occidentalis
AGAGAGAGAGAGAGAGAGAGAGAGAGAGAGAGAGAGAGAGAGAGAGAGAGAGAGAGAGAAAGTAGTTTCCTTCCATCTGCATTTAGACTCCATAATTCTTTCTCGGGATGTGGATAGCCTTTTCCATAATAAGTCTTTTGGAGTTGTCTTACAGCCTTGCATTGCTGAGAGGAGCCCAGTCTATCAAAGTTAGTCATCACAGATACAATGAGTCTGTAATTGTGTACAGTGCTCTCCTGGTTCTGCTCTCTTCACTCAGCTCAGTTTATATAAGCCTCTCCAGGTTATTATGAAGTCCCTGTGCTCCTCATTTCTTACAGCACAATAGTATTCCATTACATTCATATACTACAACTTGTTTAGCCATTCCCCAATTGATGGGCATACCTTTGATTCCCATTTCTTTGACACCATAGAAAGAACTTCAATAAATATTTTTGCACATACAGGTCCTCCTCCCATTTGTATGATCTCTTTGGGATACAGCCCTAGAAGTGGTATTGCTGGGTCAAAAGGTATGCGCATTTTTATCACCCTTTGGGCATAAGGAGGACAAAGTCTTTTTGCCTTTAATATCTTCTGCCATTAGCACCCTGAGGCACTCTGAGTGCCTGGTACGTAGGAGGTCCTTCATAAATGCTTGTTGATTGGCCAATTGACCTCCAAGGACAGAGAGTTCATTCTGTTTAGAAACAGGTCTTACACATGTCTTTTTCATCTCCACATTAGTACGTGAGCTCCTAGTGAATAGGAATTGTTTCATTTTTAAGATTTATAGCCCTATCATCTAGCTTGATGTCTGACACATAGTAGGTGTTTAATGAGTATTTGTTGATTTATTGATTAAGAGGAAGCATGGTATACTGAACAGAGAATTCACCTCAAAACCAGGAAAAAATGGACTCAAATTGACGCACCCACAATATATACTGGCTCTGTGACCCTCAACAAGTCACTGAACCACTCAATGCTCTAGGAACAAAGAATGTAAGTTTCTAAGTTGCAAAAAAAATGTGTCAGCACACATTGGTAGAGATAATTTTATCATCTCTTCATTCCTTATACTAGTAAAATCATAAATCTAGACTTTATATGTATCTAATTTAGAAACCGAATCTCACTAAGTAGCTAGGTGTCACAAAGCTGAGGCTGGAGTCAGGAAAACCGGAGTTCAAATCCAGCCCCAGACATTTACTAGTTATATGATCCTGGGTAAGTCACTTACCCTGTTTGCCTCAGCTTCCTCATTTGTAAAATGAGCTGAAGAAGGAAATGACAAACCACTCTAGTATCTTTGTCAATAAAACCCCAACTAGGGTTATAAAGACTCAGACACCACTAAAACAATTGAACAACAAAGTCAAATCAGCATAATCAAGTTCCCAAAGCTCTCTCTCAATCTTCAAAAGAAAACATTTTATCTCTAATCAGACCAGCTCCAGTGGTTGCTTCCCATTACACTTTCCCTCCCCTGATCTTCCACCCATAAGAAGTAGATATGAAATCAACCAGTGGGAGAACTTAAAGATCACTTCCCACACTCTCATCAGTGTACCTCAGTAAGCTACAGGAAGGACACAGAGGGTTAAGTGTAACACTAGCCCACAGCTGTATAAGCTCCCACTGGAGACAACCTTACCTGGAATGAAGAGGAAGCATTGGAGAGCTCTGAGGATTCCCTATAATTATGTGCAACATCTGGATTTATTTGTTCTTTCTTGCACTGGGCTGCCTCCCTACATATGCTATCGTATTGGGACTAGAGGCCCTGATCTCCTTGTTGTTCTACAGAGAGGGAAGCAAATTCAGGGAAAATGAGGCAGAGGAGGAGGCCAAGTATATACACACACAGTCACAGAAGAAGGCATTAGAACAATGGCTCCAGATGAGCTAATCTAAACTCACTCTGCAAGTGAGACGTCATTTGACAAGACTCATCTATATTTGCAAACAGCTTCCCACTGTGTTTCCGTTGCAGGTGCAGAGCTACTAGCTATACCAGATGTGTTATCACAAATTAATGCTGGATTCACTCACCTCATTTGAGGGATAGTTTATAACTCCTGCCATGGGATTTGCATCAGACAGAGGGTTTCACTGTAAGGAAAGCTGCAGTGGGCCTCTTCCTTCACATTTCCAAGCTTAGCCCTCTATTCCCAGGGATATAAAGTTGTGCACACCTAAGAGGGAAAGAAAATATGGGAAGATATCGAGAATGGCATCTGGGCATTGGATGTCTATTCAGTCCTCCTATAATCATACAGTTTCTGTCCCAAAAAGCTTGATGTGGGGCATAGAATCATGGAATCTCAGAGTTAGCAGAGAACTTGGAACACATTGAGTTCAACCTGATCAACAACACCTAGTTAGATGGTCATACCCAGATGTACATACAGTCACTAGGAATGTTTTCACCCAGTGCAAGGAGGACAAAATTCACTCATGCCAAAAGGTCCAAAATAAAATCTAAAATCTAACTTAAAAAGGTCCAAAATCAAAATCTGAAACCTAAAATCAACTTTTTAATACAATTAGCATAAGAGATAGAGGAGACAGATTCAGACCAGGCAGGAATTCACTTGGTGTGAATTCTCTCATTATTCTTTCCAGGTGAATTTGTTTCTAAGCTGTTGGCACATTCTAAGTGCCCTCTAAATTTCAACAGTCTGAGACAGAGTCTTGGATGTTCCTCCCTAGTTGTAGCTCTGGCCATCTGGTCTTTCTTTAAAATTCTCTAATAATGAAAAACTCATTACTTTCCCAGACAACCTATTCTAATTTGGGATAGTAAAATTTGTGATTTTGTTTAATTGTTAGCCTTTGGTTAGCCCTATATGTAAACATCATTCTCATATCCCTTCTGAGAAATGTCATCCTGCCTTCTTCAGGTCTATCAAAATCCTATCCAACCTTCAAAACTCAGATAAAGCCCTATCTCCTTAGGTAAAGCCTTCCCTGATAATTTCAGGTCTAATTGGTCTCCTTATATGCATCCGTACCTAACTTAATATTTAGTCTTATCAGAATACTGCTATTACAAATAACAACAACCCCAACCATAATAACAATACTAACAAAGAGGCATAGAGACATATTGTATTGAGTGCTGCACTTAAAGGCAGGAAGAATGGAGTTCAAATGACACCCCTGACAATTCCTAGTCATATGACCACAATCCAGTCTTTGAATTTCTTTGTACCTCAGGCAAATTTCGAAGACTTAAGTTACTATCCATGCTGGTGAAGGTTGAGCCCACACCAATGAAATCACTGGCCCTTGATGCAATAACTCATTTTTATGTACCATTTATGAAGTGTTTTATTCACAACAACCCTGTGAAAATGGTAGTGATAGCAGTATTAAGCCCATTTTATAAAAGGTAGAACTAAGGTTCAGAGAGCTGGTTCTAGAGTCATGCAACTAATTAAGTATCAGAAATGGCATTCAAACGTAGGTCCTTTGACTTTAAATATCAAATTCATTCGTGCTGCTCATCTATAATTAAAAATGGTTAATAGAATTATAGCATTTCTCAATTTACAAAGCAGTTCCTTAAAACATTATCTTTTTTTTAACATTCCAGATTCTTTAAATTTAGGACTTGAAGACATAGCAAGAAGTCAGTGAAATAATAGAAAGAGGAAGAAGAGTAAGGCAGGAGCACTTAGTAAGTGCCTACTATATACCAGGTACTGGGCTAAGTGCTTTATAAATAATATCTCATTTGGAAAATTTCAAATCTGAGAACCTGTGTAATTTTGGTATTATAACCTGGGTTATAACCAAACTAACCCCTTGCTGTTCCTTGTAAATGGCATGTCATTTCTCATCTCCATACCTTTACAGATATGCCCCCTGCCTGGAATGAACTCCCTCCTTCCCTCTGCCTGTTGGAATTCCTAGTTGCCTTTAAAGCTCGCCTCAATGACACCTCCTATATGTAGCCTTTCTTAATCCTACCCAGATGCTAAGACCTCCCTATAAAAATGGCTTTCTTTTTCTTGGCTATATTGTGTGTCTGTGTGTGTGTGCGTGTGTGCGTGTGTGTGTGTGTGTGTGTGTGTGTGTGTGTAAGTAGATATGTCTCCCCAACAAGAATGCAAGCTCCTTGAGGGAAGGAACTTTTTCTTTTCCATCTATTTATTACCAGTACCTAGTACAGACCCTGGTAGTACAAAGTTGATTTTAATAATTACTTGATGGCTGAATTCTTGATTGTTCAATATAAAATCATATGGTTGCATTGGATGACTCCTAACATCCCATTAACCCGTTATAGGATATGCCATCTGCAGCCTGTTCCTCTCTCTACTTCTTCTATTGTTGCCATCTATATAGCTGTACATTAAAAAGAAATGAAACAGATGGCCAGGTGTGATAGATTAGTGCCCACTTCATCTTTCTTCCTCATGACAGAGTCCCAAGAACCAGCATAGAAGAAAACTATACCAAGAAGTATGGTTGCCATCCCGACAGTATGAGACTATCTTGTGGGTATTTTATTATGGAAACAGTCATGAAAACGCATGCGTGGCATTTCTTGGACTGCTCTTTTCGTTTTGACTTTGTTAAATCTGGAAGAAAGAGATCTTAGAGGTGATGAACTTGAGGCCTAGGATAGGTAAAGTGACTTAGACCCACACAGTTAATTAGTGGTGAAACTGGCTTCAGAACAAAATCTCACAATCAAAAGAACTGTACTGTGATGTGAATCGTGCTGTGATCCCTCTCCCAGGAACACTTTCCCGTTATGTTAAGTCTGGCAGAGTGATGGTGCAGCAAATGGATAGAGAGGTGGGCCTCAAGTCAGGAGGACCTGAGTTAGAATTTGGCCTCAGATACTTACTAGCTGTGGGACGTTGGGCAAGTGACATAATCTGCTTGCCTCAGTTTACTCATGTGTAAAATGAGCGGGAGGAGGAAATAGCAACCACTCCAGTATGCTTGCCAAGAAAACCCCAAATGGGGTCATGAAGACTGAAAATGATACACTGACAAATCACTGTGACAACCACAAAAACAGAAATAATATTAGCACAGGGTTTGTGAGAATTAAGTGAGATAATTTTTTAAAGCATTTAACAAAATGCCTGGGATATAGCAGATGCTATGTAAATGCTAGTCAGTATTTGTTATTATTATTATTATCATTATCATTATCATTATCACAGGATAGAATTCTACCTCAAGTATTTCTTAGTTAAATGGCCATGAATAAGTAAGTCACTTAACTTCTCCATGCCTCAGTTCTATCATTTCTAAAATGGGTATCTAAGGGCTTGGGGGAAGATAAAATGAACTGACGTGCCATAAGGCATTAAATCAGTGCAAGCTCTTATTAAGCCTCATTCTGTGTAATGAAAGTTGTGGCCCTGTTCCACCCTCCCCAACACAGCGATTTTAGACATTTGTTAGTAGTAAAGGATATGTCTTTGTTTTGCTTTATCTTGTTTTGATGTCTCTGAAATCTGAACTGCAGGTGATCATCTTTTCCAAGGAGAGCACTTCTGGGAAGTCCCATCAAGCAACTATCCTTAGCCTGACTTTATATTCCACCCAGCATTTCTGGATTTCTCCATTAGGCACCAGGAACCTCTTCATTCTACAAGATCACATCAGTCCTGGAACTCACATTTCATCAGTTCCCCCTGCCACTCCCACTGCCATCAGTACCCAAGGTACTGGTACCTTTTATCTAATTGGAGAGCAGAGATCTCTCTTCCCAGGACTTCCCTTTAGGGAGGGAGCTGAGTTTAGCCATCTCTTCACTCCCATTCAGCTACTGTCTCCCCCATTGGGCTATATAAGCTCCTTGAGAGCATGGACTGACTTTTGCCCTTCTCTGTGTACCTGGCATTTAGCATAGTGCTAGGCACAGAGTTGGCATTTAATAAATATTTATCAACTGGCTGATTCGGTGAATTTCAGGCAAAGGTGTTGTAGAGAGACATGACATCATTCCTGTTATTATTCATCTCCAAATACAAAAGATTAATAACATACAAATAAACTTCTCTGTTGGCACTCCCAGTAGGAGTACCTTAAGAACTAGCCAAGTTCTGCAACCTTCATTAGAAAGGATAGTCCTATTTATCCTCACTGAAAAATTGTAGGCTTTCCAAAGCGTGTTTGACACCTACCAAAAAATAGAACCACATTTTAAAAAAAACAGATGAACAATGTGTAATTTAAAGCATATTTATGTCAGAAAAATGTCTTCTACTCAGTTATTATGTAATTCACTTTCCAGAGCCAGCTTTCTGACATGTGTGAGTGACAGATTAAAAGGAGCTAGGAGAACATACTTGCTTTATTCCAAAAGGAATAAAAAATTTACATGACCCTACTGGATAAAAAGGCTTTCATTATTTTTAGAACCATTTTGAAAGAAAGAGTTTCTGGCTTCTTTTTGACAAACTTCCTAACTATGCCACTTTCCTAAACTCTTTTAGTGCATTGTTCATCCTTTTAAAAATTCTGTAGTCTTCCAGGAAAACCAGCATTATCAAATCACCATCTGACCAATTTTGCATCTGCCCAATTTTGTGTCACCTGACACAACAGTGTCAGATTTCCCACTGATTCAAAGCAATGGCAGCATGGGAAGAGACTCTTTCTGAGGATCATTCTGGAGGACTACAGATCTAGGGCAAAAGTGATGAAGAGTCATAGACTCCTAGAACTGGAAGAGACCTGAAAAATTGCCTAGTCCAACTCATATTTTATCCATGGAGAAACTAAAGTGCAGTGAGCAGCTCTCAGGAAAAGCCCAGATTCAGCACAGCAAGATAACTGTTCAGAGGAAGGTTACAATTAATTTCAGCTGTTCTTGGTATTCAGCGTGGGCTGTGCCAAACACATAATAGAGCAGTTAATGAGAGAAAATAACATATAATTCTACCTTTATTAGTGGTAACTAAGTGGCAAAAGATAGAGAACTAGACCTGTAGTCAGGAAGACCTAAATTCAAATCCAGCGTGACCTGGAGTCAACAAGACTCATCTTCCTGAGTTCAAATCTGACCTTAGACACTTATTAACTATATGACCTTATGCAAGTCACAATCCATGCCTGTCTCTGTTTCCTTGTGTGTGAAATTGAATGAATAATAGCACCTCCTTACCAGGTTTATTGTGAGGATAACATGAGATGATGTTTGTAAAGCACTTTGAAACTTTCTAGTGCTATGTAAAAACTATCTATTATTTTAAATCATATTTCAATCAATAAAGTTTTTATTGCACTGTTAATATGTGCCTACTACTTTGCCTACCACAACCAATCAGTCAACCAGAAAGAACAATTAAATCCAGCAAAAATCTATTAAATTTTGCTAGGTGCCTGGCATTGTACTAGGTACTAATGACACCAAGGTGAAAAAGAAATAGTACTTTTCCCTTAACGAACTTACTAGAACAATCTTCTGCCAACGAGGGTAGAAAATAGCATGAAACATAATAATTGCCCTCTAGAAACTTACCATATGTGAGATATGGCTAATGTGTTATAGTCCTGTCATTTCCTTTATGCCTGACCCTTGTAACCTGATTTGGGATTTTCTTGGCAAAGATACTGGCATAGTTTTCCATTTCCTTCTCCAACTTATTTTACAAATGAAGAAACTGAAGCAAACATGGGTTAATTGATTTGCCCAGGGTCACACAGCTTCTAAGTGTCTGAGGTAAGATATGAACTCAAATCTTCCTGACTCCAGGCCCCTCACTCTATCCAATGAGTCACCTAGTTGCCCTGATTAACATATGTGAAACAAATAAAAGAAAGGTGTCTATAAATTTTAAGCTATATTTAAGTCCTATAGATGTTCAGAGGAACGATTAAACAGTAGAGAAGAGAGAGGCAAAGAACAGGTCATGGAAGAGGCCACGTTTGAGCTGGGCTCAGAACAGGTTTGTAGCTTCCAGATGCAACCAGCCTCTAACCTGTGAATGGTCAGAGCTGAACAGAGCAGGCCAGAGACAGAAGAGTCAGTAATCAAACAAAAAAGAGAGGAGAAAGTTTACCTCAATGGGAAATAGCATGATCAGGGTCACATCCAGAGAGAGCTGCACACTCAACAGTCCAACAAGAGGAGAAGAAAGATAAAGCTGGGAATTTGTGGGAATAAGGTTGGATAAATGATATGAAGTCAAAATGTAAGGCTAAACTCAGTTCAGATTTAATTTTGTAATCAATAGGAAATCAATGAAGACTTTTGAGCAAAATAGTAAGTGGGGAAAAAAGCAGTGTTTTAGATTGTCACTTGTCAAGAATATTCAGGAAAGGTTGCAGGGAGAAGAGTGTTACTGAAGAGAAATAAACTGAGAAGAATAGAATTATTTAAAAATATATTGTCCCCTCTGTGCTAATCTATGTTCTGTTAAGCAGGCCTGCAGAATCTGCGACCCACAGCCACATATGGCCCATGGGCTCCTTGCAGCCAAAGGATTTCAGGGGCCTTGAGTACAAGTAAATAATAGGGGAAAAAAGCATTAAACTCTTATTATGTGTCAAGCACACTCGTGCTGAGAGATAAAACAGAAAAAGTGGGAATCCTTGCTCTCCTTGTTGGGGATGAAGAGAAAAAGTAGGGATCCTTGCTTTTAAGGATCTCAGAATCTAATTGGGGAACACAACATATGTAAGAGAGTTCATGTACAGGACAAATGACAAGGCCCAAAGGTCCTTTGTGCGCCCTAACAGGGCTATTAGCAAGGCCCTGAAGAACAACAGATTGGCAGAAAAGACCACAAGGCCTACTGGTTCTATACATTCAAAGGACTATTGTAGTCAGTGACTCTTATCTCATTCAAGAAATATATGCAGCCATGTCAATTTTCCTGCATGGCCTTTTCATGGGCAAGCAGGGTCAGAGCAAAGGGAAGGAGAACCTGCATTTGGGGCAAAAAGGATGAAAGGAGAAGAATACAACTCATTTTAAGTAGTTGTGCCACATTAAAAGCCTTTGGGAACTTTTGCTTCTAAGAGTATATAATGTTTTGTTAAAGTTTTTCAGTATGTTATTGCACTGAGGAATTTATTTTTTGAATAATGTCACACTTTTAAAAATAGAAAATAAGCTTATTGTTCTATTATTTTGTGTAAAGGTTGTTTCAACATTTTAATTTGTATTTTAAGATTGAGTTATAAAAATAAGTCATGAATACTACTCTATTTTTACCTTTCGAACATAACAAGGACTTACAAAGCAAAGAAAAAATCAGTTCAAAAAATAAAAGTATGCTGCTTATGAACCAAATAAAACCAAACAAATATAAAATTCTCAGAATAATGAAAGTAAATTTGGGGGAAAAAATTGATGAACATTGAACGAAATTTTAAAATCCTTGCAAATTTTCCCTTAACACAAGAATTTGTCCAATTAAGTATAAGAAATTCCAGGGAATAGCTTGGGCTACTGAGGCAGAGAAGGCAAGTGGATTCATTAAATAAGATAAGAAACTAAAAGACTGAGGTCTATGGAGGCTGTATGAGGTTGAGTCATGCTTAGTAGCCAAGAAGACCAAGAAGAATCCTATTTTCTGAGACTGCTTATTGAGAGGATGGTGTGGCAATGTAGGGATTGAGAGCTGAACTTGTAGTCATAGAGCACTGGGTTTGAATGTCACTTCTGTGTAATATGGGCTAGTCTCTCCATCTCTCTGAGGTTCAGTTCCCTTATCTGGACAGTGATCCAGTAATCAGGTACTGTACTAAGTCCCCTGGGAGTATAAAAGGAGGTAAAAGGCAATTACTGCTTTGCAGGAGCCATCCAATCAGGGAGACAACACGCAAATAAGAAATACTGAATAGAGGGAAGGCACTGGAATTAAAAGGAGTTCTGGAAGGCATCTAGTAAAAAGATGGGATTTTGGTGGACACTTTAAGGAAGCCAGGGAGGTCAGGAGACACAGTAGAGGAGTGAGAACACTCCAGGCAGAGAAAATGTCCAGACCCAGGAATCAAGTGCCTTATTCACGGAAGAGCTGGAGGGCAGTGTCACTGGATCAAATAGCATGAGGCAGGGAGTAAAATTAGGAAAAAAACACCCATAGTACCTAACTCACAATATCATTATAAGGATCAAATGTAATAATCTTTATAAAGCATTTAGAAAATGTTGGAAGTCTAATATCAACATCAATTATTGTTACATAGAACTCATCCTTTTCTAGTGGGCCAGAATCTGGGTCCTGGGGACTTCAAGCCTGAGCCAGAGGGAAGGAAGTTGAGAAGGCATGTGATATATGCATGTAATGTATTGAAACATGTGTCAGGGCTTTCCTTCAGCTAACCTTGAGTTCTCCATCTACCCCACATATGCCTAATGTAATAATCTAACACTCTGTTGGATGCCTAAGATGGGCCATTACCTGGTTACTTATGTCCCACGGTTAGCTCATCATGAAGTTCATTTGTTCCTGATAAAAATTTTGGCTGGCATTTGGTTATGGTTCCAGCTGTTTTTTGGTTTCCCCACTAAGTGATTTGTGGAGTTGTAATTAGTCCAGACTTGGATAAACTATATCTATCTATCTCCTCCCTCTTTATTAACCTTTCTTGACTAATGTCCAGAACTTTGGACCAAGATCTTTGCTTCAACAGCTATTCATAGATTATACAGAGGGCTCTATGAGGAGACCAGAACAAGAATGGTATTTGTACCTTCCCTGGGCATAGAGTCAGCTAGTTGGTGCAGTAGATACAATGCTGGGTCTGGTGTCAGGAAGACTCATCTTCCTGAGTTCAAATCTGGCCTCATAATCTTAATAGTTGTGTGACCCTGGGCCAGTCACTTAACTCTGTTTGCTTCAATTTCTTCATCTGTTAAAAAATGAGCTGGAGAAGGAGATGGTGAACTCCTCTAGTATCTCTAATAAGAAAACCTCAAATGGGATCACAAAGAGTCAAAAAGGACCGAAAAACAGCTGAACAACAACAAAAGACAAAGATACTTGAGTCTGAAAAACTGAGCAAAGGACAAGAATAGTCTGATAAAGACAGCAGCCATCATTAGTACATAAAAATGTGGACATTTTTATAGTAATGTTTAATGCCCTTTTAGTTCCTACAAAAGAGCCAGGCTTAGCCAGCACTACCATAAACAGAAAGTTTCATGCCTTGAATAAGGTAAAAACCTTGAATTGTTTATAACCTAAACAAATTAGTTGCCTTGAGAATATGTGTGAAAACTAAACCATAATTATGCAATTGTTCTTCCCAGTTGTAGGCAATGACTTTCCTATCTAGAATATTCATGCATAAAAATAATAACAATGGAAGGGAAAAGAGAAAATTGGTGCCCAATTCACAAAGCACTTAGCTCCTAGCAGGGAAGGGGAATCTAATGCCAGTTACACTGGACTTGAACAAGTCAGTTCACCTCTGGTTCAATTCCTCCTCTGTTGAAATAATTTAAAAAATTTGTCTGAGGCTGAGATCAGGGTCCAGAGAAACCATAGAATCAAAGATTGAAGTTGGAAGGAACCACAAATGTTATCTAGGCTAAACCACAACAACACTCGAGGGAGTTATCCATTCTTTGCTAAATTGGATCACTCAAAAAATTGGCACAAACCAATGGTGACACTTCCTGGGCTGTGGTGGTTCCTGCAGTAGGAAAGAAAAGCAAACCCTCTTTTGTAGATATATCCTGACTAGTCCCAACCCTAGTGTACTTGTATTGCTACCACCTTAGTCCCCTCACTTGCTTCCAAACATGCGCCTACTTTTCTTGCCCCCCACCCCTTTGTTCATGATGTTTTTCTCCCCATCTAGAAATCAATCTTTCTCCCATTGTGCTTATCTAAATCATATTCATCTATTAATTTGTTATCTTAGGCTGCATAGGAAAGAACTGGTGTCCAGGACAAAGGAACTGATAGACCCAGGGCATACCTAGAGTATTGTGGTAAGTTCTGGGCACTGTATTTTAGAAAGCACTTTGATAAACAAGACATGATCCAGAGGAGGACAGTGAGGATAGGAAAAAAGCCTTTAAAATCATGCCCTGTGAGAATCAGGGGAAGCAATGTTTTACCCAAAGACAAGACTTGAGAAGGACATAATAGCTATCTCCAGGTATTTGGAAGGCTATCACTGGGAATAAATTACTCCATTTGTTCCCAGAGGAGAGAATAAGGCTCAATTAGTAAAAGATTCAAAAAGTCGAACTTGGGCTAGATGTAAAGAATTATATAGCAATTAGAGCTCTCCAGAAGTAGAATGGACTGACTCAGGAGGGGAAGATGCCCATTATTGGAGATACTTGAGTAAAGGCTGGATGAACACTTGTTAATATGTTCATATTGCTAGGACTATAGATCATAGTTTCAGAGCTGGAAGGCATCATAGCAACCATACAGTCCAACACTCCTACTTTATAGATGAGGAAACTGAGGCAAAGAGAGGTAATTTATCTATGAGCACACAGGTAGATAACAACTCAATTAAGTTAATTTAACTGAATCCAAGTCCCTTAACTCCAGAGGAGGTGTTCTTTTATTGTATTATGATGCTAATTTTCAGCTATAGTTTGAACCAAATGGGCAGTGGAGTCCCTTTAAATTCAGAGGTTTTGAGATTCTGGGAAAAGTCTTTCAAGATCCATTTGAGCCAAACCTTTTCCTCTGTGAATGCTTCTCCTTTTATTCCATGTGCATTAGATATAAAAAAGTATTCATCGCATTTCTTAGGAGCATTTAAAAGGCTAAGTATAATCATGCAGGGGCAGCTAGATGGTGCAGTGGACAGAGTGCAGGGCCTGGAGTCAGGAAAACTCATCATCCTGAGTTCATATCTGGCCTGAGACACTTCCTAGTTGTGTGGTCCTGGGCAAGTCACTTAACCCTGTTTGACTCAGTTCCTCATCTACGAAA
>JAQQSW010010936.1:0-12875 GCA_028646575.1 Pseudocheirus occidentalis
TTTTTTTTAATGAGTTAGACTAATAAGGTATTATTATCCTCACATTTAAATATATTTTCTTCTGGAACTGTGATTTCATTAGTGTAACTACAAACACATATCAGGAACTCTCCTGAAACTTACAAACTAAGACAGTTTCCTGGGCTACTGAGAGGTTTAGTGACTTGTCCAGGACAACACAGACAGTGTGTGTTACTGACGGGGCTTGAGGTCAGACCCTTATTATTCTAAAGTAGGCTGTCTCCCTACTAGCTTGGATCACATTACTTCTCCTTCACATTATAGATATGGAAACCGAAAGCTCCCTTAGACAAAGCCATGTTAATAATACATGTGATAGTTGAGATAACCTAGGTTATCTTCCTCCTAGTTGATATAATTTTTCTTTTTTGCAAAAACCATAGGAGATGACAGAAGGTACTTCTAGAGATCCTACTCTTCCTTCCTGGAGCATATGAGGATGCTTTTTAATTCTCTTTGAACTGGATTCATTCTGGAGATAAACTAAGAGTAGAAGAGAAGGGGGCAAAGGAAGGGAAACAAAATAGGATTCTCCTTAGAAATGAAGAATTTCCTGGAATCCTACTCAAAGGGACTCAGCATCATAGTGTGAGTGAGAGTGGTGATGAGAAGGTGGGGAGAAGTATGGATTTAAGTAATAAATCAAGTGGAAAGCTTTGTGCCATTCGCCATAGATTTTGAGACCCTATTTCAAGGCAAAGGCTCTTAGAGATATAGAGTGAGTTTGTGAACAAAGAACCTGATGAAACTGCATAGTTAGCTACTCTATTGGCTTCCCAGTAAAATGTAAAGAAATTATTTCCATTTGGACAGATTGGGACCAATGTTGGGAGGCCATTTTAGAAGGACATGCTGTTGTTATAAACTCCTTCCATAAAAACAATGGAACTATAGACTTAATAAAGAGCTTTGTTACTTCTCCATGTACCCTTATAGGTACTAAGACCTGACATTTCAAAGTTCTTTTTTGTAGAGTGAGCTTGAAAACATCTCATGAAAGTTTTGTTTTTGTTTTGTTTTTGACTCGAGGCTTCATTTTCCCTATAGGTAAAACTAAGTGTATGAGGAGGGGTGGAATAGATCATGTCTAAGGTATTTTCCACATTTGTGCCCTTTGATCATAAGGTGTCTGTCCTTTCAACCAGATGAGCCTTCATCTAAGTTGATCTGATTGAATCAAGTTTGAGCCTTCATCTAGATTAACTTGACTTTATTTCTAATTCTTGGTCAATCTCAATATCTTTGTGGTCCAATAATCACTCTTTGCTTTTCAAGCAGCAGATGGTGCTCACCTATTGGTTTCCCAAATAGAAAAGAGCATAAACACTTTGGTAGAAACTCTGCTGCCTTAGGGGGACTTATAGCAGAAAAGAGGGCATAGAAGAGTCTTTAGCCTTAACCTCATAGCTGAGTCCCCAATCTTAACCAAACTCCTATCCAATAAAACTTTAATTTTTACTACCTACTCCATATGTTAATTCTTTTTCTCTGAGCCTCTCATTCACATAAGAAATGATTTTTTTTCCAGCTTATACATCTTTCTGTGTGTGTGTGTGTGTGTGTGTGTGTGTGTGAATCTTTAATCCCATTCAGGATAGCTATTTTTAAGAAATAAAAAAAACTCACCCCCTAGAAAATTAAATTAGTTCTATATGCGAAATTTCAAGCTCAATTAGGAAGAACCTAGAAATCCAATTACTTCACAAACTGCTTCTCTCTCTAAAATGATACTTTTGCACTTAGGGCATAAATTCTCCCTATCTAACTGCCATTAATGTTAATGGACATTTGGAACAAGTGAGAGGGAATAATGGGTCTCCAGAAGGATGTTTTTCTTAGCTTGTTTCTTTCTCTCTTTACTTTCTTTTCTATCATCACATGTCTGTGACATATATGTATTACCCAGTGGCTGATAAAAAGAACTGAGGCTCCAGAGTAACTGAGTTATGAAAAGAATCTATCCCTGGTTGATAAAATCAGAAACAAGCATCCAATGGTGATGGACACTTGCATTTAAACATACTCATGGAGCTTTCATGTTCATGAAGGCTGGGCAATAGGGAATAAAGACAACAGTAGTTCCAATATTTTAATAAGAATCAGGTAAAAGTCAATGAGAACCTACTTTCTGGGTTCATGGGCATATAGATTCTCCCTGCCAGCACTGATTATGACACCTCTATTCCTGAAGGGATCTTGATGAACTCTGCAATGCCCAGAAAATTAATCATCTTTAATCTAGTTAGTGAAGAACCTCTCTGAGCCTAGACTGGTTTATTGATGTTGATGATGATTAATATATAACACTTTAAAGTTTGCAATGTTCTTTGCACATTCTATTTCATATGGTTCTCACAACAACCCTATAAGGTAGACTTTATTATTGTCCCCATTTTACATATGAGGAAAATAATACTAAAGGGGGTTAAGTGACTTCCCAAAGGTCACGCAGCTAGGAAGTGTTTGAGGAAGGATTTGAAGGACACATATGCTATTATTAGATTCATATTTAAAACTTACCTTCCTAACAGAAATCACTAGTGCTTGTACTCCATTGAAATGATCTTTTAGAAACCATGGCTACCTCTATGATGAGAAAGGAAAGAAGGATGTCTATGAAGGAAACAAGAAAAAATGCAAATGTCACGCCAACACTAATTCAGAGTCCATTCAATTGATTACTTTCCCAATAATGATGGTACAAAGTATAATTTTATAAACAAGGATGGTTCTTTGTAAAATCATTTTCAAAACATGTATTAGTTACAATAGTGTCCATTACATATCAATGAGTTTTGAGGGTACATAAATCCTTATATTTTTATCCTACAATGCAGCTAGAAACATGAAAATCAATCATTGTGCCATTTTGCTCTAGAGCAAGAATTCTTAAACTGGAGTTTGTAATCTTGTTTTTTTTAATTGATAACTGTCTTTATGTAATTCTTTTTTGTAGGACTGTGTGTTTTATTTTATGAATTTAAGAAAATTTTGAGAAAAGGTTCATAACCTTCTCCAGACTACCAAAGGGGTCCATGACATCGAAATGACTAAGAAGCTCTGCTTTGGATGTACTCCAACCCTCTTATTATCCTTCTCCTTTCTACTCTCCCGCCCCCAAGAAGGCAATCAGGAATCTTTTCAGCTATATGTTAATGAAACCCAGTTGGATAAAGCTTTGGCTCCAATTCTAGGAGATGAAGCTAGATTGCCGAGGCATGCCATCAACATACCATGTGTTACAAAGCAAAGCAGATGTGTTTGAACAGTTCCAGGCTGGTGTGATATGTGGTTCCTGACACAACACTGACTAATGTCATGCTTTCCTATCTGATTTCACAAGACTATGAATAAGAAGCATGAGTAGATGTTTGCCTTAATGGAGATTCACCTTATCTACACTAAGACTATGTTTTCCTTCAAGACTTTTCAAACTACAGAATGACAGATCCCTTCATGTATTGACCAAAGGAATAAAAAGCAAATCCCTCCACTTTGGAAAATTTCCATAGGATCTTTGGTGTCCTTAATGAGTAGAACAAACCCTAGTTTGTAGGTTATTTTATTTGTAGAACCATTTGGGGGTAAAATGCTTGGTTATTAATTTATCTTCTTCACAGAATAAAGAAATGACCCATCCAAACTGGAAATGAAGACAATGAGATGTCTCATCATTCCAGAACAGAAGACTAAATTACTGCACCATCCCTCATTGGAAGGGAGTGGACATGGAATGGCAGAAAAAGGATTTCATTGAATATTAAGAGAAATGGGTCCTAGTCTAAGCTCTATCACTAACTAAGTAGCTGTATGTCTTTGGATATCCCTTTGTCTTTCTGCGTCTCCGTCTTCATTTTACAAATGACAGTTTTGGATGAAATGATTCTCAAGGTCCCTTCTAATTCTTAGGACACCTTGATGGAGCAGTGGATAGAGTGTCAGTCATAGGGTCAGGAGGACTTGAATTCATATCTAGAATCAGACACTACCTTTGTGATCTTGAGCAAGTAACTTAACCCTGTCTGCTTCAATTTCCTAAGGAGCTGGAGAAGGAAATGGCAAACTACTCCAGTATTTTTGCCAAGAAAACCACAAATGGCGGGGGGGGGGGGTGTCACAGAGATTCAGACACCTGAAACCAATCAACAGCAAATGACTCCATGGTACTATTATAACTAATGTTCATGCAGAGGCTGCCTAATGTTTAGCATGTTAGACCACTCTATTGAGGCATGAATAATACATTTTTGATTTTTGTGATGCATCTTTTCTGAACCGACTTGATAAATGAAGCTATTTAGCTCTTAAGTGACCAAAATATACATATCTCTGTAGGGGCATTCTAGGCGGAAGGGAGGCTTTGCGTTAAAATAAACATTAACCAACCTGTGAGGGTAATGTCTAAAAGTAGTGGGAATATATGGGAACACACATGTATACATGTGTATATGTGTATAGTTATAATTATAGATATACATATATCCCTCTGTACACTAGATTTCAGAGTAAATTAATTCATACCAGTCTCTCATCACTTCTGGGTCTTGGGAGTTTTTTCCTTAATGATTATACCTAACCTTTCTAACAAAAAGATTTTTCCCATGCCTACCAGTGTCTCCAGTGTAAATTTTTGAGATGTGCCCAAGTCTAACTGTTGGCTTTTATAGGTCATTTGAGTAGTGGTAATGCTAGCTGCTTTTTCCATCTTTTCCCATCATTTATGGGTCTTTGGATTTAGTTAATGACTCCCAAATCCAATATCAAATGTGGCAAAAGTATGTTTTGCTGTTTTTTAAACTAGCATATCATAAATCATAAAATTGGAGCACATCAGAACAAAATAGACTATAACTCATCTAAATGCTTCTTCTGACATATTTTTGAACCTTTGAAAAGTGTGCTTTGAGAAATTGCTCCAAATGATTAATTCTATGAAACAAAACTTCTCTTTACATTTTCATGTCTTTCTATTATTTTGTGTTTAAAGATTATATGGAGAAACTGCACTTAAAATCTTTTACTTTTTAAAGAAAGCAATTCACATTCCCCTCCCTCAAAGCCCAACTGTTCTTTAAAAAGAACTTTGAAAGACCTCTTGGGAGATCATAAAACTACAATAAAATCTATCAATTATAGTATACGCAGATAATTTGTAGTGATTTAGGGAAATGCTGAGTTGCAGTTGAATTTGTTCTAAATTCATCATTTTCCCCTCACTCTGCCCTCTGGGAAGTCTTGTATACAAGAGGATTTATTGTTTTGTATTTTTATAATTGATTTATCTTGAAGATAAGCCTGTTCAGATGTTGCATTAAGATTTCAGGGAGTCTTTGCATTTATTCAGCTTTGGACCTAAACTGATGAAGGCACAGAGAGAGGTCATTAAATAAGTTATGCAGAATCAATCCATCAAGCCAGTCAGTCATAGAATCGATGACCTCTGGGATCCAAGGTCCAACTAACTCCCAGCTCCTGCAGTGACCTACAGACCATGCCATTTCCACAGTGCTTGATTCAGTGATTTTACTCAAAATCTTACAATGAGGTTTGGGTCACTGGTTAGGATTCTCTTTAACTTCACATTTGTGCAGAATGGCAGCTCTGACCTGATGTAGAAATGAAGGAGGTGACTGGCAACATGTAATGATTTGAAAATAGTTAATATGTCCTGATAATCCCAAACTATTTAACTGTCATTTTATCTTGACATCTTTCTTGATTAAAATGTTCATTATTTTTCCTTCCCTCCTTCCTTCCTTCCTTCTTCCCTCTTTCTGTCTTTCTTTCTTTCTTTCTTTCTTTCTTTCTTTCTTTCTTTCTTTCTTTCTTTCTTTCTTTCTCTTTCTTTCTTTCTTTCTTTCTTTCTTTCTTTCTTTCTTTCTTTCTTAACTTAATAAACATCACATTAAGTGGTCATTTCCATACACATAGAACAAAACAAGAGAACTGTATATGGAACTATAAATCTCTATTATATAGAACCTACTTTTCTTTTAAATGCATAATAAGATCAAGCTGTATCTTTCAAAGCTGTCCTACTTATCTGTGCTTCTTTCTGGTCCTCTCATTTCTGAATTTAAAGAAACATACCTTGATGATCTCTTCTTTCTTTTTTTCTTTTCTGTTGCCCAATACTTGCCCCCCCCTCACTCCTAAACCACTTCTATAACAAATATGCATAATCAAGCAAAAGAAAATTTTACACATTGGTTGTATCTCATTCTGTATCTTGAGTCCATCATCTTAAGTAATGAACAGCATGATTATTATCAGAGTGTCATTGTACTGAACATAGTTTTAAAATCTTTCAAAACTATTTTTGTTATACTGCATTTATTGCATACAATAAACATTTGTTCCTTCTTTTTTTTTACTCTTCATCAGTCTATAGAGATCTTCCCAGGTTTCAAATGAAATTGTACATTTTGTCATTTCCTGTTGCATAATACTACTCTGTTACATTCATACGCATAATTTGTTTGCATACTGCACAACAGGTGGCCACTCTCTTAGTCTCCAGTTCTTAGCCACTATAAAAATAGCTGCCAGAAATATTTTTGTTTATATGGTGCATTTTTATCTTTTAAAAACACATATATTTAGGAGTAGGTGTATAGTTGGGGCCAAGGATATGCACAGTTTAGTATCATTTTAGACACTGTAGTTTTAAATTAGTTTCCAGATTGGCTGGACCATTTCAAAGCTCCACTAACAGTACATCAGTATGCCTGCTTTTCCACAGTCAGTCCAAGACTTGCCATTGTCCTTTGTGGTCATCTTTGTCAATATGATAGGTGTGAAGTGAAATTTCACAATTGATTTGATTTGAATTAAAAGTTTATTATAAAAATTATTCTTTGAGCAGCATAGAAATTCTGTGCTTAGCTCAGTACCTGACAGATGGATAGAAAGTCAGAGGACCAGTTCAATTTCTGGCTTTGTCACTTGTTTATGTTTGAGCTTGGTAAGACAGACAGATACATACATACATATGTATATGTATATATACACATATGTATTATATTATATGTACACATATATATAGACACACATATGTAAATATAAAGTGATTAGGAGAAGGTGGGGAGAATAGAACAAAGCATACATAAGCCATGGTTTTGGAGGTGGCCTTTGAGATAAGCTTTGAAGATAGCTAGGAAAGTCAAGTGAAATGTCCCAGTGAGCATCTTTGAAAATGAGAGACAGAATAAGGGCAGAGTCAGGAAGGACAAATCCTGAGAATGAAATACTCTGTGTGGGTCTTAAAGAGGCTAGAAAAGAGAAGACGTCAAATTGGCTAATATGAGAAAAAAGGAAAATGTTGGATGCTGGAGGGAATATGGGAAGACTGGGACACTAATGCACTGTTGGTGGAGTTGTGAACTCATCCAGTCATTCTGAAGAGTAATTTGGAAATACGTACAAAGGACTGTACTGCTGGGTCTATATCCCAAAGATATCCAAAAAAAGGAAAACGACTTATTTGTACAAAAATATTTAAAGCAATTCCTTTTGTGGTGGCTAAGACTTACATGAATTAATGCATAGTGAAGTGAATAGAACCAGGAGAACAATGTACACAGTAATAGCAATATTGTTAGATGAAGAACTGTGAATGACTTAGATATTCTCAGCAATACAATGACCCAGGATGATCCCAAAGGACTAATGATGAAACATATTATTTGCCTCTAGAGAAAGAACTGATATTGTTTGAATACACACTGAAGCATGCTAGTTATGCTTTCTTTCTTTCATTTTTTCCTTTTATTTGAATTTTCTTGTACAGAATGACTAATATTGAAATGTTTTACATAATTAAACATGTATAACCTGTATCTAATTGTTTACCATTTCAGGGAGGGGTTAGGGTAAGAAGGGCAGGAAGAAAGAGTAGAGTTTGGAACTCAAACCTTTAAATAAAAATGTTTTTTTAAATAAGATAAAATTAAATTGATTGAGGAAAAAAAGAAAAGAGAAGATATTCTGGGAAGGAAATGGGGGAAAGACCAATCTTTTCAATTTTGAAGGGAGTACCTTGATAATAGGAATCTTAAATCAAAATCTTAAGACCACTCTTCACCACTGATTTCAAACACATTTTCCAAGTATTTTCTAAAGTCACTGGTGTTTTAAATCAAGAGGTCGGAACAATTTTGCTATTTATCTTAGTCTTTTTTAAGCCCTGACTGCTCAGCTGAGCAAATCATGTTTGAGGTTTGGCTCAGGAAGAATAAAATACCGGCCCATAGTCTGTCTACTTAATATGGCTTCATTTTAGGGTAGCCTTATGTTTCCCAAACCACATAGCTTCTCCCAAGCCTTGTTTCTATCTGAAGATAGTTCCTGTTTTGAGGAAAGTGAATTCTACTTTGGTTTTATTTGTTTCAAAAGTGTGGAATTTAGAGTCAAAGAATCCGGGTTGGAATCTCAGTCTTGCTAATTACCATATTATGTGATCTATAGGTAAACTACTTAATCTTCTTGGGTCTCAGTTTCCTCAACTTCAAAATGAGGGGGAGGTGAACTGGATGGCTTCCAAAGACTCTTTCACATCCAAATCTATGATGCTATGAATTATTATGTATTATTAATAATAACAAAAATAATCTTACAATATCTAGTCGTTCCCCTCTCTGTCTCTCCATTTTCCATAAATTATAAATCTGGAAAGTTAATTATGAAAGTGCCAAGACCCCATTTTAGGTCTAAATCTATATTCCAGTGTCTAAAGTTCAGCATAATCAGTCAGACTTTTGTTTGGTTATATAGGGAGTGATGGAATCAACAGTTCCTGCTATGACTCCACTCTTCTTTTTTCTTTTGAATGATATTGAATCTTTTCTTATTTGCATGTAAAAACAATTTTAACATTCTTTTTTAAAAAAAAACTGATTTCCAAATTCTCTCCTTCTCTCCCCTCTTCTCTCCCTGAGATGGTAAGCAATTTGATATAGGTTATGCATTTGCAATCCTGCAAAATATATCTTCATATTAATCTTGTTGTGAAAAAAAAACCAGACCAAAAAAAGAAAATCCATGAAAAAAAAAGTGAAAAATGATATGTTTCAATCTGCATTCAGACTCCATTAGTTCTTTCCTTGGAGGTAGATAGCATTTTTCATCATGAGTCCTT
Organism: Pseudocheirus occidentalis; assembly: GCA_028646575.1. Classification (NCBI taxonomy): domain Eukaryota; kingdom Metazoa; phylum Chordata; class Mammalia; order Diprotodontia; family Pseudocheiridae; genus Pseudocheirus; species Pseudocheirus occidentalis. The sequence continues at coordinate 9,158 of JAQQSW010010936.1, forward strand.
TGAAATTGTCTTGGATCACTCTATTGCTAGGAATATCTAAATCATTCACAATGAATCATTCTACAGTATTGCTGTTACTGTGTACAATGTTCTCCTGGTCCTCCTTACTTCTTTTTGCATCAGTTCATGTAAGTCTGTCTAGGTTTTTCTGAAAACATTCTGGTTGCCATTTCTTATAGCACAATAATATTCCATCACAATTATATACCACAACTTGTTCTTCTATAACCCATTTGATGGACATCCCCTCAATTTCCAATTCTTTGCCATCACAAAAAGAGTCGCTATAAATATTCTTTTAACAAATAGATCCTTTTCGTTTTAAAAAAATATGTTTGGCAGACAGACATAATAGTGGTATTTTTGGATCAAAGGGTATGCACAGATTTGTAGCCTGCTAGGTGTATTCCCAAATTCTTCTCCAGATTGATTGGATCAGTTTACGATTCTACCAATAGTGTGTTAGTGTCCCAATTTTCCCATATTCCCTCTTACATTTATCATTTTCTTTTCTGTCATATTAACCAATCTAATAGGTGTGAGGTGGTGCTTCAGAATTGTTTAAATTTGTATCTCTCTCAGCAATATTGATTTAGAGCTTCTCTTCATATGATTACAGCTAGCTTTGATTTTTTCATCAAAAAATTGCTTTTTCAAATCCTTTGGTCATCTCTCAATTGCTGAATGACTTGTATTCTTATAAATTTGTCTCAGTTCTCTATATATTTGAGAAATGAGACCTTTTTCAGAGACATTTGATGTAAAAATTTTTTCTTTAGCTTTCTGCTTTCCTTCTAATCTTCATTGCTTTGACTTTGTTCATGCAAAAACTTTTAAATTTAATATAATCACAATCATTCATTTTACATCTTATAATGCACTCTATCTTTTGTTTGCTTTTGTCCCCACTCTTAGAGCATCTTGACTCAATAAGAAACCTTATTTTGACCCTGCCTCCCTCACCCTGCCACCATAGGTAAACATCTTGCCTTAACTTACAAAGAAACCAGGCTTCCCACAACATTTTCTTCAGTCTTCTTGCCATGGTGCATATGTGATGTCCTCTCCTCATACATTTATGTATTGACTTCCCTGTTTAGAATGTAAGCTCCTTGAAGGCCAGTTTTATATGTTTTTATTTGTATCTTCTACAAGTATATCTTCTACAAGCCCTGTGTGCAGGGCTTGGCACATGGTGAGTGCTTAATAAATTCTGTATCCAACTATCTGCCTGCTATGAGATGTAAGAGGAAATGTTAACTTATTATCAATTTTATTCAACTCAAATCTTTTGGATCATTCTGTATTCCGGGCACAGTAATAAATATTGGGAATACAAAGATTACCCCCACCCACCCACACAAATTTATAGTAACTCAGGTAAATCTCATGGAGGAAGGTGGCTTTGGAGTCAGGTCTTAATGATAAACTGGATTATAAAAGCAAAGATAAGGTGGGAGTGGACTCCATGTGGGCATTTTCCTAACTCTCCTTTTATTCCACCTTGACTTAACTGTTAAATTAAAAAGAAATTGTGATAGAACTGGAATGTTACTGGGAAATACAGGTTCAAATCTCAGCTTTGCTGATAACTAGCTGTGGGACCATGGTCACTTTATTTCATCATGCCCCACTTTTCTCATCTTTATATGGAAAATTATCATATTTATTATAGGATCATTATGGAGAAAATGCTTTCTCAACTTTAAATGACTATATAAATGTGAATGACTACTAATAATTGGCAAGAAGGAGCCACTGAATATTTCTGAGCAAAGGAATGACATGAAAAATCACAGGTTTGGAAAATGAACCTAGTAGTGTTGTTTTGGAAGGACTAGAATGGGTAAGGGGATAAGAAGGCAATGATAATAATCCAGGTAATAAGGGGCTGCACCAGGCATGTGGGGGACAGAAATAGAATGAAGGAAACAAAAGTAAGACACATTATGAATTCAACATATGTTTAATGCTCACTATATACAAGGCTCCTCTGACTCCAGATCCAGCATTATTCCTACTTTATCACACTATCTCCACCATAGCATAGTGGATATGATGTCCAACTTAGGAGTCAGTCAGCAAGATTTAAATTTAAAGCCTGATTCTAACACATACTGGCTGTGTAACTCAAAAGAAGTCACTTAACATCTTTGTGCCAAGCAAAACTCTAAAATTATTAAGTTACGGAGGTGTTACTGGTCTGTATAGGTGATATATTCTATGATGACTTTCTACATGACAGGCATAGAAACTGATGAAACTACACAGATGAAATCACAGATCCAGACATCATCATCATCATCATCATCATCATCATCATCATCATCATCATCACCATCATCATCACCATCATCATCATCATCATCATCATCATCATCATCATCATCATCATCATCACCATTATCATCATTTGCAAGACTACAGATGTTGCCATTTGTAAGTGACAACAGGTTGATTGTGTTGAGCTCCATTAGATTGTGACCTCCTTGAGGTTAGGGACTGGATTTTTCTAACTTTTTTTTTTGTATTCTAAATACTTAACACATCTTCGATGTTTAATAAATGCTTCTTAACTTGGTGCCTGAGAAACTTCCTAGCAAAATACAGAATCATACAAAAGAATTTGGTCTAATTACCTATGAAAGAAAAACTAAGTGGATGAAAAATGCCTATTGTTTAAACTACAAACTCCAGTTGATTGTACTACCCATTCAAACACTTCATTAATGCAAACTGTATATCCTGGGAAGATGCTGCAGATGGGTAAATCTAAATTTGAATAAAAGGAAGAGAGCAAATTGCATTGAATTTGACAAATTCTATTTTGTAAAAGCACCCCAAATTTCTTCCTGAAGTTAAAAAAATCTTATTTTTAACACCAATATTCTTTTAAAGATGCTATATTATCTCTGATTACTGGGCTACTTTACTCTCCAAAGAATTAAATTTTCACTTCACACAAAGAGCAACAGAGAGCTGTATGACAGGTGCAATAAGGCTGAAGTATCATTAGAGAAATGTAAGCAAGAATCAATATAGGTGATACCATTAAATAAATGTATGATTGAAACAGGAATATTGGTTATGTAGCACATATGAACAAACAACCCGTTTGTTCCTGTGGGATCCAAGTACTGTTAAGAAATCTAGAGAAATTCTCTTCCCCACTCTCATCTTCACCATTCAGCACATTGCCTGAACTTCCTGGGAAGGAGAAAACATGGAAAAGTGTTACACAGGGTAGGAAAGAATGGAAGAGTTGGGATTTTTCCCACTGGTGAAGAGTACCCACATCAAAGTGATTATCAAAGAAGCAAATTATATAAAATAAAACATGAAGGACAAATTAATAGGGGCTTAGTGACTGGAGATGAACTGTGAGACAGTTGGCAAGGTAGAAGTTTTGCACATGTGTAATGTTAATAAAATCAGAAGATCCTCCATGCCCCTTTCTATTGGCACCTAGTAAAGGCACTTAGCACCTAGTAAAGGCACTTAGCTCCTTACTTCCAGTTAACTTTAATTTTAATGAAATCAGAAGATCTTCCATCTCCCTTTCTATTGGCACCTAGTAAAGGCACTTAGCTCCTTCATTCAAGTTAACTCCTTGGGAGTAGTTCACACCTTAACAGGAAGGGGCTGAACAGGGAGGAGCTATACTGTATATATGGAAGAGAACCAGGAGGACCTTCAGATTTTCTCTCAGACACCACCC
>JAQQSW010010937.1:0-12875 GCA_028646575.1 Pseudocheirus occidentalis
CTGAGCCGGCTGGGTTTAGGCCACGGGTTCCAGACTGCTGTGAAGAGCCCCACCTGCTGAGATGCCTGTAGCAACAGATGTGCTTTCTGTCTTGTGGAGAGTTTTGGAGCTTGAAAATCTGTTTAGTGTCCCATTTTATGAGTTTTTTACCCTGTTTGTGTGGGAGCTGCGGTCTTTTGCTGCTTCTACGCCGCCATCTTAGCTCTGCCCTGGTCTCTCTCTTTTAATTATAATTCCTATTTATGTGACACTTTACCAAGTACTTTCTTTATAATAACACTGTGAAGTAGGTAGAGAAGATATTAACTACCCCTAGTTTACACATGAGGAAACTGAGTCTTCTGAAAGTTAAATGACTTGCCCGTGTCTTCCAGTTAGTAAGTAGCAGAGCTGAAATTTGAATCTAGATTCCCTCACCCAAGGGTTAGTATTCTTTCCACTAGAAATAGTGCCTTTAGAGTTTAAGAATCTTCCATAATTAGACTTGGAGAGCATCCACATCTTCTACTAATTTATATATGATTGTTGGATGACAATAACAGGGGTACCAGAAATTTTCTGGTTTTGCCTATCATAGGTGGTTAAACATGTTACTGTCTGAGATGTCGCCTCCATTCTCTTACCTTTAGTGTCATTCAATTACCTACACTTAATACGATTATCTGCCTTCAGTTCAATTCGATAAACATTTATAAACTGCTTTCTTTGTGGAAGACATTGTGTTTAGGGAATTCATATTGTACACTTTCCTGGTGAGATAACATGTATAACAGATATAAAATGCACAAAAGGTACAGCGGATGAGTCACTATTACATGGTGGAAGTCATGAAGGAAGGCATTTAAAGCACGGAGGATAGACTAGACAAAGGGATGTAGTAGTACTTAATACATGCTTAGTGAGTGATCAGATAGTTTAGTTGGAATATAGAGAATGTGAGGGGGAATAATATGCAATAAACCTGAAAGGGACAGAGCTGGATTTTAAGGTTTAGAGGTCCAAACAGATGATTTCCCCCCCTTGTCTTAGCAGCATTAGGGAGCCACAGAATCTTCAGGAGAAGGGGAGTAACATGATCAGAACTGTTGTATAGGAATATTAGTTTGGTAGCTGTGTGGAGGATAGATTGGGGAGGGGAGAAACAAGGCAGGGAGAACAGTAGGAAAACTACCACAATAACCTATGTGATAGATGATGAGAGCTAGAACTAGACTGGGGGTGATCTGAATTGAGAGGACTTAGATGCAAGAGATATTGGGATGAAAAATTGATAAGATGTTACCTAATTGAAAATAAGGATGGGAAGAGCCAGAGACAGGGAAGAAGATACAAAAAAGAAAAAGGGACAGTCCCTGCCTTCAAAGAGCTTTCAATTTAATGGGAGAAGACAACACATAAAAGGAAGGGACAACTGGGGTATATTCATTATGGAGTACCACATTATGTGGTAGAACTGCTGATAAAAAATGGAATTACTATGTAGGTAGTAAGTGAGCTAAAGGAAGGAAGGAGAGAAGGAAGAACAGAAGAAGGAGAAGGAGGAGGAGGAGGAGTAAAAGGAGGAAGAGAAGGAGAAGGAAAAGAAGGAGGAGGAGGAGGAGGAGGAGGATTCTGGGTTAAGGGTTGTAGACTGGTAAGCCATTTGTTAGATATACGGAAATTGGAAGGGGAGGAAAGTTTGAGTAGGAGGTGATGAGTTTGATTTCAGGCATGTTGATTTTGAGATGCTTATCAGATATCCAGCTGGAGATGACCAGTTAGAGATGGAGCACTAGAAGTGAAGAGATGTGAGGGGCAAGAAAATACAGCAAAGTATTTCTGATACTTTATAAAAAAAAAGATTCTTGTCCTTCACTTTTTATTTTTAAAAAAGTTATATTTTTACTTTTTTTTTTGGTTAAACCAGTCATTTCCCCTAAATTTCCTGACGCACAAAGAACCCTAAAGAAAATCATTTAAGGAAAGTCAGTTGTCCTATCAGTCATGACTGACAATATATACAGCGCCCCCTATAGGTAGTCCTCTCCTCCCAATGGAGAAAAGGGCCCGAGGTTGGTCATCACAATTCATCAAATGTGATTACTTTTTACTGTTGTTACAATTTACATTATTGTAGTTGTTCTCTTGTTTCCACTTTTCTCATTCTTTATGCCTTCCATGCAAAGTCTTCCCGTGTTTCTTTAAATTCATTTGTCATTTCCAATGGTACAATAATATTCCGTTATGCTGCTGTATCGTGATTTGTTCAGCGATTTCCCAACTCCATTGCCCGATGCCGGGAATTTTCACATCTGGAATGCTTTCCCTCTTCATCTCCACCTTAAATTCCATCTAAAATCCTACCTCCTACAGAGAGCCTTTTCCAATCTCTCTTCCTTCTGGAACCTTCTCTCTGTTGATTATTTCCTGTTTATCCTAGATGGAGCTTCTTTGTACATTGTTGTTTTGATTATGAGTCCATCAAGGGCAAGGATTATTTTTTGCTTTCTTTGTATCCTTCCTACTAAGCATAATGCTTGCTACATAGTAGGAGCTTAACAAATGGTTATTAACTGACTGGCTGTCCCCCAATTAGAGGTTTCTCTTTATGTTCAAGAGTTAATTGGCATAGTTTCACAGGTGAGTTGTCAATATTTTTAATTAAAAAAATTTTTTTTGCCCCATACACCATTTGAAATGTCCTTGCGGATGACACCATATCTTTAAGGATTATGATAGCTAGCATATAGCGCTCTACAGTTTGCAAAGTGATTTACATATTATCTCATTAGCTACTCATTATACCTTTGTGAGGAAGGTGCTTTACATACCTTTTTTAAACCTGGTATTCTAAATGACATGCTTAATAGTCCGGTGAGATTTCCTTAAAATTTAGTGATATTTCTTCCTTCTAAAATATTAGATATGAAATTATTCATGTAGCAAAAAATACTTATCATGAGAGAATTCTGGAATGGACTCAGTTTGATCTGAGTTAAAATTCTTCTTCAGACATAGTTGCTGTGTGTCACTGGACAAGTCACTCTCTCAGTCTTAGTTTCCTCATCTGGTTAAAGAGGTAACAACACTTATTGTAAGGATCAATGAGATTTTATATACACATATAAAATATATATGTATATACACACATACACACATATATACATATATGTATATACACATAGAGATACATATAGAGCTATAGATATATAGAGATATATATGTATGTATCCTTTTGCAAACCTTAAAATGATATACAAATGCTAGCTATTATCATGTGCAGCTATTTTCAACATATAAGTATAATTAATCTGCTCAATTCTGCTCTAAAGTTTCTCCATTTCCAAGAGTTTTTCATACTCTTACCCTCAGATCAACATTTGTGGTCTCTATTTGTGAATGTATTTCAAGTCCCAATGAGACCTACAGTCAAATTTGTTTATGAAAAAGGTTTCAACAATGTGTCTACTTCAGAACTGCTGGACCATCTCCAATTGTCCTGATTGATATCTGACCATTGGTTCCAAATGGCTCTGGAGGAGAAAGTGAGGCTGGTGACTTTGCACAGCCCTCTCTCACTGTAATCCAGTTCATTCCCAGGTCATGGCATCATCTTCCTGGCCAGTTCCAGCTGAGCAATACTGCTCCTCCACCTCCCCTCCCCTCTCCCCTCCCCTCCCCTCCCCTCTCCTCTCCCCTCCCCTCCCCTCCTCTCCCCTCCCCTCCCCTCCCCTCTCCTCTCCTCTCCTCTCCTCTCTTTTCCCCATGCCTAAAGGAAAGTAAAATTTCAGTGATTGAGGCTAACTTGATATCTTAGGGTTTACTGGCTACACTTATTTCTTAAAGATTATGCCTTAAACCCAATTCACTCTGGCTCTCATTGAATAGAGAATACGTCCCTGCCCAAGCATCACTTGATGGTAATTTTTTTTTTTGGACTCTGATGGCTCAGAGTGAATGTAAAGAGTAATTGTTTTTCTTTTTGCCAGAAACTCTGAGGGTCTTCCCCTCCTAGTTTTTTCTTTTCTTCTTCTTCTTCTTCTTCTTCTTCTTCTTCTTCTTCTTCTTCTTCCTTCTTCTTCTTCTTTCTTCTTCTTCTTCTTTCTTCTTCTTCTTTGATAAAAGGGGACATCCTTAGGCTCACTTCTTTTTTAATTTTTAAAATTTTAATTTAATTTATTTACTTTTACCTTACAACATTCAGTCCCACAATCCCTTGAGTTCTAAATTTTCTCCCCCTCCCTCTGCTCTCTGCTCTGCCCTCACCCACCCTCTCCCTCCCCATGGCTGCATGCAGTCCAATAATAGATTCTACAAATACCTTCACATTAAACATTAGTCAAGTTGTAAAGAAGAGTTATAACCACTATTTGACAAAAACTGCTGGGAAAACTGGAAAATAGTATGGCAGAAACCGGGCACAGACCAGTATCTTACACCATATACCAAAATAAAGTCTAAATGGGTACAAGATGTAAATAATAAAGGCTGATACTGTAAGCAATCTGGGAGAGGAAGGAATAGTTTACCTGTAAGATTTGTGGGATAGGGAAGACTTTATGTCCAAACAAGAGATAGAGGGCATTATGAAATGCAAAATGGATAACTTTGATTACATAAAACTGGAAAAGATTTTTGTACAAATAAAGTCAATGTAACTAAGATTAGGAGGGAAGTAGAAAATTGGGAAAGAATTTTTATAACCAGTGTCTATGACAAAAGACTCATTTCTAAAATATATAGAGAACTGAGTCAAATTTATAAGGATATAAGCCATTCCCCAATTGATAATTCATTCCTAGTATCACTTCTTAAATAGCCCCCATCACTGACTGGGCATTGCCTCATGACCTTAGCTTAGAAAGACAGAGGTTTCCCAATGCATCTGGGTCATCTCTCATCAGTCACCCTGATGTATATCTAGCCACTGGCCCCAGATTGCTCTGGAGGAGAAAGTGAGGCTGATGACTTTGCACAGAAATCACTCATTTAAATCCAATTCATTTGCAAGTCATGGCGTCATTTTCCTGATGTCATGGTCCTCTTCCAGTACAAAGGACAAATCACCCACAATACTGAGGAACTATTTTCTTTACATGTTGATGAGAATGTGAAGTAGGATAGCATCTAAAAACCTCAGCAAGTTATTATAACAATAACCCAGTTGCATCTGCTTTATCTACAAGCTGTGACATCACACCATAGAAGAAACTTAGATTCCTGAGAGAATTTGCTCTTCACAGTACCAACCTAGTGATGGTTAGTACCTGATTGCTGTCCTTGGTATTTGTCAGTTGGCTATTTGATGACTGAAATAAGTCTCTTCCAGATCTCAACAGGAAGTTGAGCTCCCTATAATCAATAGGCCATCCTATTCTCTCTTTAAAAATGAACATTATGTTTGCCCTTTTGCACGACTGATACACTTTGCCTGTCCTCCATGATTTCTTAATAAGAGTTGATGGCTCTGCAGTGTCAATTAATTTCTTAAGTGCCCTGAGGTGGAAATCATTTAGCCCTTCTTAGTTTGAAGACATCAGATTCTCTAAAAGTTGTTATTTCATTTCTTTTCTTTGTCTGATTTTCCTTGCCATTCTTCTATCACAAGTAGAATATATTATGGCAGTGAATAATGATTAATTAAAATAATAACAATGGCAATATAGAGGTTAAACATAAGGCATGACAATTTTTCTTTCTGTTTAGTTTGAATTGGTATTCCCTCATCACTTCCACATCTTAAAGGCCATCACTTCTATCAAAGTACAACTTGGGTGGCAACTCCTACATGAGACCTTTCTGGAGCCACCCAGCTGTTGATGCTTTCTCCCTCCAGAAATTGCTTTGTATTGTGTAGACCAGGATTGGGGAACCTGCTTACCTAAAGACTACATGTGTCCCTCTAGGTCCTCAAGTGTGGCTCTTTGATTGAATCCAAACTTCAAATCCTTTTATTAAGGGGAATTTGTTCTGTGAAGTTTAGATTCAGTCAAAGAGCTGCACTTGAGGACCTAGGGGGCCACAGGTGACCTTGAGCCCACAAGTTCCCCACCCTTGGTGTAGACCTTATTATACTTTCTGACAAAGGCATATTCAGCTGAGGATAGAAGTTCTGGTAAGGATGGAGATTTATCAGGTTGTTAGGATACTTGTCCAGAAAGGGGGTGGGATAATGAGAGTGGAAATTTCAAAAGGAGCAGGAAGTGAGTGAGTGTACAGGGTCTGGATAACGTTTATTGGTACAAGGAATTTGCTAGAGAAGTAGAGGGGCAAGGACTCCACGGCGACCATTAGTGCTGCTGCCATGGAAGTTGTGGGTGGGTTTTTCAGTTGGAGTCAGTGGAGTAAGAGGGAAGATCTAGGAGATGGAAAGGTCAGGTTACATTGTGATCACAACGACTTCATCCCCAAAGACAAGTTGTGACAACTGAGGCCAGAGTGAAGAGCTTGTCTGATCAATGTTGAACTTCTCTTCTGGACCAAGAATTCATGAAGGCAGTCTAGAGCCCCTTCTCTCTTCCCCTTTCTCCCTGAGTGGGTGGATGTATAATCTAAAATGTTTCTGTTCTTTGAGTTTATTTGTAATTAATTATTTAATTCATATTTTAGCACAAGATAATTCTAGATAAAATAAGATTGGTCATGCGTTCTTCTGATTGGCATATTTTGTTATTTGTGAATAGGAACATTCAAAAGAGAACAGTGAACTGCATCTTGGCATACAGTTAAAAGTGAATTGTTGGCAAATTTTCGTACTGGGGTAAAGGGAGCCACATGAAAGAGAATGATAGCAATTTATTAATTTGCATAAATATCCCACAGGAGCTAAACCTGAGACCAGTGATTTTGCCATTAGGTGAAAGCAAGACAATTATCTTTGGTGGATTTCTGTGTTGTCAGGTTGCAGTGGCTTCTTCCTCTCCCTGACTGTGATTGGAAAGAAAGAGAAATCTCTGAATCCCAGTGGAATGGAATACAGTGACTAGAAAGGAAGGATTTAGCTGGTAGCAGAAGAAAGGGACTGTCTGAACCAGGACAGTAATATACCACAATCCAAAGTCGGGGGTTAGAAGAGACAGTAAATATTCTGTTTTTCATTTTCACCCTCAACTAAACACATATTCAGACCCTTATATTTTAAAGGCTACAAATTACTTGGTACATGTTGTTTTCTCTTAGTAGGATGAAAGGTCCTAGAGAACAGGGTCATCTCATTTTTATATTTGTGTCCTTAGAGCATTGCTCCTCACCTTGGTACTTCTAGGTACCTAGTGGTTATGAATCAGTCAGTCATCAAGTATTTCTTGTGATTACATGATATATAGGTTTTAAACTCTGCAAAGTGCTTTTATATATGTTAACCCGTTACAAAACCCAATGAGGTTGGTGTTGTATTTATACTGTGCTAAATCCTGGGGATGCAAAGAAACCCTAAACCATCCCTAGCTTTTAAGAACCCTACATTCTAATTGGGGAGAGGAGGTAAGATAAGATCTAAATACTTATATTTTATATAAAATAATATAATGTAAATATGTTGAAGATGTATAAGTTGAGAATGGTTGATAATCTCTGAGAAATATACGATAGAGGAGGAAGGAGGAATGGGAAAGATCTTCCATAGAAAATCATATTTAAGCTTGTTCTTACAGGAAGCCTGGGAAGACAGAACAGGGAAATGAGGATGGGGAGAATTCCAGAGATGGGGAATATCCAGAGAAAAGGCATGGAGTTGGGAGATGGGATATTTTCCTGTGAATAGCAGCAAGGAGGTCAGTGTGGCTGCATCATAGAGCTCATGGAACCAGTAAAGTAGAAGAAGGAAGGAGCTATATTGTGAAGGGCCTTTAATGCCAATCAGAAGATTTAATATTTGATTGTGAAGATAATTGGGACCCACTGAAGTTTATTGAGTAGGGGTGTGATGTGGTTATATTGAGGTCACCATAAAATGTAGAGGTCAGGGAACCATAAAATGTTGAGGTTTAAGGTTTAGTGGTACATGAGACCCCAAAATACTAGCATGCCAGGTCCTGCCAAATGAATTCAGTTCAAGTCTTCCCTCAGCCAAAGTAAAGCAGTTTATTAAAGTTTTGCCATAATAGGTAGACTCTTAAGGAGCCATGGTATCTGTGACCCTTGTACTGGACAAGTGGGCCATAATAAACTGACACAGAGTGAGTTTGGGCTAGATAATTCTTGCCTCCCTCATGGAGGCAAGATTGAGTTTATGTACAGAAAGATTGTGGGAGGGTTGGTGGTCTAGAGGAAGAGTTTGGGGAGGGTCTTCAGGAGGAGTCAAATGAGATCAGATTCTAGTAATGAGAGATTAAGGGTAGGAAATAGCTAGAGGCTACCTGGACATGACAGACAAAGGAGAGCTAGGCTAGTTTAAGGCTAACACATTTGGGCATAGATATTTTGGGAAGATCAAGGGTAGAGGGATAGCTGGACACTGGAGGGCTAGGCTAGTAACAGAGATTTGGTCCAGCTATAATGAAAGACTTATGACCTCAGGCAAATGCCTCATGTGAGAAGATTCAAGTAGAGTTCTAGGGCAGCAGTTTTTAACCTCTGGGTCACAACCCCTTTGGGGGTTGAACAACCCTTTCACAGGGGTCACAGGGGTCGCCTAAGACCATTGGAAAACACGTATTTCCAACGGCCTTAGGAACCAAGACACTGCTCCTCTATCCATCTCCAGGCAGGTCTGCCCACATGCAGATATGCCCACATATGAGTATTAAAGGGTTGCGGCTTTAGGAAGGTTGAGAACCACTGCTCTGGATTTCCAGAGCCTGTACCACATCATTCACATGTATGCTTTACAAAGATCACTTTGTTAGCCAAGTAGAAAATGGATTGGGGTTGGGAGAGACTTAAAGCATGGAGACAAATCAGAAGGCTCTTGCAATAATTTTGGTATTGGGTGACGAGGGCCTCCACAAGCACAGAAGTTGAATGAATGAGGAGAAGCGGAAACATACAGGAAATGCTGTAAAGGTAGAAACCACAAGATTTGGCAATAGATTGGATAAAGTCTGAGGTGAAAGAGTGAAGAGAAGAGGATGATATCTATGTTATGAGCCTTAGTGACCAGGAGGATGGTGGTGTACCTTGAGAGTAATAGAGAAGTTAGGGCAAGGGAAGGGATTTGGAAAAAAGTACTGAGTTCAGTTTGGGACACATGAAGTTTGAGATGTCTATGGGATATCTATTTTAAGATGTTCAAATGTCAGTTGGTTCAGGAAAGAGCCTAGGAATAGATGTATAGATATGGGACTAATCAGCATAGAAATGTGAAGTCATCTATGGGTTTTATTTTATAGATTTAACATTATTCATAGATTTACCAAAATGCCAAAGGGGTCCAAAAGTCACTAAAGGTCTAAGAAGCCTTGGTATAGAGAGAAAGAGAAGAGGTTTTAAGACAGACTCTTAGGGTTTACCCACAGTTATTGGACTTGCCGTAGATGAAGCTCCAACAAAGGAGATTGAAAATTAACAGATAGGTAAGTAGGAGGAGAACTAGGAGAGTTCAATGTTATGAAAGTGTATTGAGGAGGAGAAGGTGATCAGTAGCATTGGATGTTGCAGAAAGGTTAAGAAGAATTAGGACTGAGGAAATACCATCACATTTGACACTTGAATGGAAATGATTTGTCTGACTGGGAGACAGTGTGGGGGTAATTCAAGGTTGCATCAGTTGGTACTCAGACCTCACCATTACCCTTAGTAGCCTCTGTCTCTCTAACTGAAGGGCAGAATAAAGACACTTCTGCCAAAGCCTCCATTTAATGAAAGTGCCTGGCTCATCCATCTTTTCATTTTCAACTCAGCTTCAGGCTGCACTCCTTTGAACTTCATCATATCCCCAAAATAGTTTATCTTCCTCTCTTTTCCTGTAAGTTCCTTGAGGACAAGGTTTGTCTTTCTTTTTTATATTTGGATTCCCATCAATTAGCACAGTTCCTGGCTTACAGTAGGCACTTAATAAATGTTTATTGATTGACTGACTAATGGAACAGGCATTGAACTTGATGGCCAAAATATTTGGTTTCTAATTGGAAACTTCCCACTTCCTAGTTTTGTGGGCCTTTTTCTCAAGTCACTCTAAACGAGTGGTTTTCAACCTTCCTAATGCCACGACCCTTTAATACAGTTCCTCATGTTGTCATGATCTCCAACCATAAAATTACTTTTGTTTCTACTTCATAACTGTAATTTTGCTACTGTTATGAATCTATCTGATATGCAGGATGTATTTTCATTGTTACAAATTGAATATAACCCATAGGTTGAGAACCACTGGTCTAAGTCTTCATTTTATTCCCCCTTGTAAAAGGCACATTTTATGCACTAATAGAGGGCTTAAATAAGATCAAGTCTCTGATAGTATTTTGCAAATGCTTTAAATATGTTGTAAGCTCAGCATTACCTAAATTAATTTACAATCGGTATGATATCAAATTACCAAAGGATTACTTTTTAGAGCTAGAAAATAAAATAATACAATTCATCCAAAGGCATAAAAGGTCAAGAATCTCAAAGGAAATAATGAGGAAAAAAATGGGAAATCAAGGAGTCTAGTAGTATCAGATCTCAGACTACACTACAAAGGAATAATCATCAAAACGATTTGGTACTAGTTAAGAAAAATAGAGAGGCCGATCAGTTAAACAGATTAGATTGCAATACACAGAAGTAAATGAACCTAGCAGCCTAGTGTTTGAGAAACTCAATTATCTGAGCTGTTAGGGTAAGAACTCAGTATTTGACAAAAAACCATTGAGAAAACTGGAAAGTCACCTGGCAAAAACTAGGTATAGATCAACATCTTATCATATTTATTCCAAGATGAGTTCCAAATGGGTACATGACTTACACATAAATTAGAGGGGCAAGAAAGAAATTACCTTTCAGATCTTTGAAGGTTTCATGAGTAAAGAAGTGATAGAGAGTAACATATAAGATAAAATGAAAATTTTTGATTATATAAAATGAAAAACTTTTTTTAAATCAACAACACCAAAGCAGCTGAAATTAGAAGGGATATAGGTGACTAAGAAAACATTTGTAGCAAATTTCTTTATAAGAAATAAGAGCCAGTGACCTATTGTCAATGGTCAAGGGTCGAAGAAAAGGGAAGAAATCCAATCTATTAATAGCCCTATTAAAAAAACTGCACATTCCAAATCAACTAATAATTAGAGAAATACAACTTAAAGTAACTTTGAAGTTCTGTCTTGCACTCATCAGATTGGCAAAGTTGAGAAAAAAGGAAAATAACAAATGTTGGATTGCTGGAAATGAAGACCATCACATTAATGTATTTTTTGTAGAGCTCTGAATTTGTCTAGCCATTATGGAAAGCAATTTGGGTCTATGCTCAAAAGGTTTCTAAGATGCTTATGCCCTTTAATTCAGCTATACCACTACTAAACTATATCACAAGGAGATTAAAGAAAAGAAAATTCCATATGTGCAAAGATAACTATAACAGTTTCTTTTTCAGTGCCAAGAACTGGAAACTAAGAGCATCATGATGGTAATGATAGTGCCCATTAATTGAAGAATGGCTGAAGAAATCACATGTGTCAATGTAGTGGAATACTGTTATATCATAAAAAGGGAGGTTTTAGAGAAACTTGAGAAGACTTGTATGAACTGATGCAGAAAGAAGCAAGCAGAACCAGGAAAACCATTTTTCTAACAGCTTTGAAAACCTTAAAAATTCTGATCAACATAATGACCAACCATGATTCCAGAGGACCAATGATGAAACATGTTACTTACCTTTCTCCTGAGAGTGATGGACTCATGGTACAGAATGACACATATTTTTGGACTTCAAATGTGAATTTCATTGTACTTAACTATATTTGTTTGTTTCAAAGTTTCCCCCCACCATTCTTTCTCTCTTTTTCTTCCTTTCATACTTTTTGTCAATGGTAGAAGGTACTATAGGAGGGAGAGAAAATGGATTTTTATTAATCAGAAAAAATAAAAGTTTAAATATATGTGTGTATGTGTATGTGAAGCTACTTAAGAATCTCAAATCATGTGTTATTTACCTTTGTATTTTCCTATTTATTTACCCTATTTACACATAGTAAGTCTTTGATAAGTATTTCCTTTCTTTCAATCAAAGGATAGTGTTTTCCCTTACTTTATTCTTTTTCTTTATGAAAGTACACAAGATTTTCCATACTAAAAAAAATTCATTGTAATTTTTTTCTATTTAGCAAAAATTTATCTTGTCCTGTAGTATTGTACTGTCTTTTTACAATACTCTTAATGAAAGAGTATTTTAATGAATTTAACTTTAATGAAAGAGTAAGGAGCATAAGATATCACAAGTAGTCTCAAAACCTTTGGAAAAAATCTGGAGCTGGTAAGGAAAAAATTGTTAAAGTCCTTTTGCTCTTTAGATTTCCTAGAACATTGGGTAGCAGGTATTTCTTTTTTTAATTTATTTTTTGTTTGTTTTCTTGTTTACATTATCCATTTTCATTACATTTTGGAATTACACATTTTCTCCCCGTCTTGCCCCTGCCCCAACCCTAAAACAGCAATCCCACTGTAAAGCCCCTCCCCTGCTCTGCTCTCCTATTTTCTGGTAGGGCAGGGAGGGTCTCCCTATCCCAGCCCCTGTATATCTTAATTCCTAGTTGCAGGTATTGGAGAACTTTAATTCTAGATTCTTTCGATTCCTCCCTTGTCACCCACCCCCACTGTAAGGACACTCAATTCAATACAGGCTGTGGATGTGTGATTATACAGGACATCTTCATAGTGGACATATTGTGACAGTGTCTGTCTCTCCTTCCTATCCTTCCCCACTCTTGTTCTGTTCTCTACCCTGTCCCTGTCCATTTACTGAAGTGTGTGCTTCC
>JAQQSW010010938.1:0-12874 GCA_028646575.1 Pseudocheirus occidentalis
AAATTGCTGGGGCCCTCACAGCTGCCGGAGCTCTTAGTGGGGTGCTGCAGCCCCACCTCCCAGCCTTGGCTCACTGAAAGCGCACCCCAGGACCACCACTCAAGACCACGATCCAGATCCAGGCCACTCAACGCAATAGCCCTTGGCCCTAATGGATTGCGTCAGCCCCCCTGCTATCTGCAGGCCGAGGGCTCTGAAGCAGCCCAGTGGGGGCCTCTGGGGCTCTCAGACATTCCTGCTGCTACAGCCACCTCACGCTGCTTCCTTGCCCTGGGAGCAGTTTGGCCAACCTGCTCTTCTCCTCCCGAGTTAGCAAAATCCACTGACCTTTCTCTTAGCCTTTTTTTCTTCTGGCCTGATAGAGGTGGTAATTGTGCCTCCAGTGCAGCTGATCTGCTCTCCTGCAGCTGCAGTTCCCCTCTGGCCCGATGCCGCAGGGCTTGACCCAGCCGGGGTTTCGGCAGCGGGTCCCAGACTGCTCCGAAGAGCCCGCCTGGTGCACTGCCTGTAGCAACAGATGTGCTTTCTGTCTTGTGGAGAGTTTTGGAGCTTGAAAATCTGTTTAGCGTCCCATTTTATGAGTTTTTTAGTGTGTTTGTGTAGGAGCTGTGGTGCTTTGCTGCTTGTACGTCGCCATCTTGGCTCCGCTACCCACTAATTTCTAATTACCATAAGTAAGCACTTAGCATAGTACCTGGCACATAGTAGGAACTTAATGAATGTTTATAGTTTAATATTATGAAAGAGTAGTTCATGTCAATGAAGAAAATTTTATCTTACTAAAGGACATCAAGACATAAATGAAGTTTAAAGTAATTTAATATTTGTTCCTTTGCTAGTTAGTTTACTTATGATAGACTCATAATTTGACCTTCTTGAAATCTAATCCCACATTATACTTTATTACATATATAATACCTTTCCTTACTATGTAATAACCACATATATTTGTATTAGTCTAATCTCTAATCAGATAACAATCTCCTACTTGGTAAAGCCATGTTTTTTTGCTTCTTTAGTATGCCTCACAGCACCTAACTTACTCTTGGCACATGACAAGTTTGAGTAAGTATTGACTGACATGCTTTTATGCCTCTGGCCTATTTTGTGTACAAGGAAGTGAAAATCATTGTTAACAAATGGAAATATGTAGGTGTATTTTCCTCCTCATCTTTCCTATATTTACCTGGGAACACAAATAACTTGTTGTTTTGAAATTGCAATTTCAGATTTAGTCCTATCTAAAATAATATGTCCACTGTGTCCTTTCTGGTGTAGTATAGTGGAAAGAACATGAGACTTTACCTTTTAGGATCTCATTTCCATTTGAAGTTCCACTCTGTAATTTACTAGCTCTTTGACCACGGGCAAATAATAATAGCTAGTGTTTATAAAGTGCTTTTTATGTGCCAAGAACTTTGAAATTAATAGAAAAGATGGGCACTCTGACATTTTTGTCGACTCTAAGATAGAAGAGTGGATGGTATGTTTACCAGATTTACATATGGTACAACACTGAGATAGTGAGCATGCTGGAAGGCAGTCAGGATTGAAAAAGTTCTTGATAGACAGCATTGAGATAGATCTATAATAGCTATAAATTCAGATTTCTGCATTTGGATTAAAAAAATCAACTGTACAAGTACAAGGTGAGGAGAGTTTGTAAACATAGTAGCTTTGGGAAAAAAAATCATCTTAGAGATCCCATAGGCAGCAGGCTAAGAGTGAATCATCAGTGCATGCAATATGTCCATCAAGAAAGCTTATGCAATATTAGGTTGCTTTAAGAAAGGTCTTTGTGTCTAGAACAAGGGCCATGATTCTCTTCCTCAGACAGATCACATATGGAATTTTTGTTAAATTCTATAGGCTTCATTTCAAAGACAAGGCAGAGATCAAGCAGGGATGGGGCAGGGGAGAAAAGAGAAGCAAGCAATGGGTCTTGATATCATGCCCTGTGAAGACTGGTTGAAAGAGCTGGGGACGTTATCCCAGAGAAGTGTGGAGAAAGTAGAAGACATGCTGGTTGTGTTCAATTATTTGGAAGGCTGTCAAATGGACAAGGAGTTGGTCTTGTTGGTTTCAGAGAAACCAGGAACCATGCATACAAATTGCATGGTTGGCTAAATGTGCGGGGAAAATTCCTAAAATTTAGTTATCCCAATGTTGAATTTGCTCCTTGGGAAGTTAGGAGAGTTACCCTCCTTGAAGGTCACCCAGCAAAGGCTAGATGACCACTTGTCAAGAATGTACTAGAGGGAATTCAGGGATCAAATCTCAGTAGCACAATGACACACAAGTAAACTAGTAGGCCACAAAAGTGTCAGACAGTGTGTATATTAAAATGTGGGGAATATATAGTGTAATGATATTGATTCTATATTCCATAGTCTACATTTCAAAAGGTTACCTTTTATTCACAACCTCCTTCCTGTCTTCCATTGACTCGGCCAGTGTAGTTTGCACAGACAGTGTTATTACTTAGTGGAAAGTACTGAGTCTATGAGTTTTCTTACTCATATTTTTTTCATTGTGACTGGGCAAGCTTCAATTTCTTTATCCATAAAATATAGGGATAAAAATACTTGTACTTTGGGGCGGCTAGGTGGCGCAGTGAATAGAGCACCGGCCCTGGAGTCAGGAGTACCTGAGTTCAAATCCGGCCTTGGGCAAGTCACTTAACCCCAACCTGCCCTCCAAAAAGCAAAAAAAAAAAAAAAAAATACTTGTACTTTGTATCTATTGTATTTGTATCTAGATGACTGTGAGTGTGTGTGTCTGTGTACCTGTGATTGTGTGGGTCAGAGAAATTTCTTCCTCAGTGAAGACCAGCAATTTGTCTATGGCTGAAGAGAGTTGTCTGGGACAGGGAGAAAGATGAAGTGACTTGTCCATGGTTATATAGATAGCATGTGTCAGAAACAAAACTATGTCTCCATGACTCCAAAGCCAGCCAGCTATCCATTATACCACATTGCTTTTAATGTGAAGAAATTTCTGTGCAAACCTTAAAGTGCTATAAGAATGTGTGGGATATTATGTCCTCTCTAAATATGATTCTAAACAAAGACATCTGTGGTAGATTAGACTGGTTTGCTTTCCCCCCCCTTACATCAACAGTAAAACTCTTGAATATCTGTTTGTAGGATCTTCATTCACTGATTATTTAAGAGAAGGAGAAATAAAATTTGTTTTATGGATCTCAAAGTTGTAGTAACTTAGGGAGATTCATTTACCAACTGAATAAAACTGATCGGCATATATTTGAGAGAGAATATATGATGCATTTCTCTTTTCTCACACTTTTAACCACTTTTGAATCTAAAATGAAATATGTGATGACTTTAATATTCTAGTAGTACTCAACTTTATAAACAATTACCAATTTAAGTAAGTGGCTTATCTGAATATTTGAACATTATATCTTATAGGGACAATGTTAACAGTTGTGGCTAGGTTCTTAGTTAAGCCTCAATGTATCTTAAATCAAGCTATAATTTTAGTGGATCCATGATGTTTCCATTTTTTTTTGCATCTTAAATAGATATACATGTGAAGTTAATAGCCATTTATGCAATGTGTTTTATAGGAACATGATAAACTTGGAATGAGAATTGTCTTTTTGTTAGGTGTCTATGGACATAGAGGGGGATGCTATAGAAATTATTGTCTGATGGCTTTTGTAATAAGGGAATTACTCTTCCTTTAGCTATGGAGATAGTTAAGAGGATAGCTTCCCACCTCCTGCCTGACATAGCACTAGCTGGCCATTTGTATCTGTAGCCAAAAGATGATGCCATGAAGCGAAGCTGGCTAGGTAGTCTACCTCCTGACAGGGAAAGGGAGAAGGAACTGATTCTTCCTCAATATGCTTTTCTTCTCCAACTAGAAAGTCTGAGCAGAAACTTTCCATTAGTTCCCACCTCTACTTCCCTCTCAGCTCTCTTCCCTCCAGAGGCTGGAATTTTGCCTGGGGCCCCTTTGTTTGAGCAGCCATGCCCACATATCAAAGTTGAGCTCACTTTCCAGCCTGGAGCAAATGACTATCCATGTGGATAACTTCCATTGCTAAGTTCAGGAGTTTATGTAAAATTAAACAAAACAAAACAAAATATATTTAACAAAATAATTGCAGCTCAGAGCTCCCCAGTTAGGAAAATTCTTTATTGGGACAGAGATTTAGATTTCAGTCCTTTTAAAAAATGTGTATGTTTCCAAATAACCACTGTCTTTCTGCCATTTTACCTTTGCAGGGATGGACTGAATATATAAAGTCATTCAGTACATATAAGTCATGATTGGTCATTGATTTCTTGTAAAGGAAAAGTACTTCTGAAGAAAAATACTAAGTAAAAGTCATCTTAGACTTAAAAAATATAAAAACTTAGGAGTAAAATGCTTCTTATTTGCAGGCAGAGATAAAAGAGAGAAGATTTGAAGCACATCACCAGTTCCAGGATTTTCTTTGGAAAAAGCATTTAAGCCATATTCTTCTGCACACTTCCTTCAAAAGTGAAGGTGATGAATGAGGCTATTATTAGTTTTTCTGACAATATGAAAATACTGTGATTTTTACATAGGAGCTGTGACTTAGGAAGAAGATGAATTAGGAAATTCTATGTAATTTCTTTTAAATGGAAAATTCCCTAATTCATTTAAATATTAGCTTGAAATACAATGTTTTTGACTTAGACTTGAAGGGTGATCTTCAGAGAGTCAATACTCCTCTGTGTGTTCCAGTTTCTTTATTTGTCTTTGTATGAGTTGACTTAATGGGAAGCATGAAGCATTTCTATTCTTTTACCTCTCATTATTAACCTGCAGCAAGTGTTAAAGAATAATGTGTCTATTTAGAGTAAAATAGAGGATTAAGAAACTTTATGAGGCTACATTTGGAAGGCGTTGAACATTTCATGGGGTGTTTTAGCCAGCTGCTCAAGTTTCAAACGGACCTGATGTACATTTGAACAAGATTCAGTTTGGCGTCAGACAAATACCAAATTAGCCTTCTTTGCCTTTACCTGTTTGACTGCCGTCAGAAGTAAGATGCTGCTAAGACACTGATTGCTAATTAGAGAAGTGAGGATAAGGATAGATAGTTTTTTTTTTGCAAACCTTTCTTTCTTAAACTGTTCTAAAGTAAAATTTAAGTATCATAATTTGGCAGGTCTTAAGTTTATACTTTGACCAAATGGAACACCTGTAAAAGTAGAGGTTCAGTTATATTATTAGAGTATTGCTTTAGAATTAAGTGAACACCAATACTTAATCTGCCATTGGACAAAACAGTAGCTTTGAAGTAGCATATGACTTCATGAGCCATGTCTACTCATTTCTGGCAATCATCTTTTTTAGCAAACTTGAGCATGGAGAAGGTAGGGCATATATTTTGTCTTCATCACAAAGCTACTTTCTTTACTAAACGTTACTCTAGAAAATGACTTTTGAGAAAGAGAAACCAAGTCAGTCTAGGTATTCAAGTGCCATTTTCTTGGTATTTTAGTCAAAACATTTTTATTCCCTCTTAATCTAGAATTGTTTGGCTAATTATTAGAATGTTCCACTTTTCATTTTCTCTCTAGATGTTTTAAAGTGATAAACTTGAACCTCAAGATTTTATTCAGTTTTTGTCTGAATCCAGCAAATATTAATGACTAACTTAAAAATGAGATAAAATCTTTATCTATAAATTCTTGAATTGTTGAAACATTGAGGAAAATGTTTTATTTTGTTTTACTTGAAACAATTTTGATAATTTTTGAGAATTTACTTTTTTCAGATTGAAATGGAAACAGATTTTGATGATCCAAGCCATATCATCTTGTATTTCCATCTAAAATCAACCATTGATTTAACCAAAATTTGGGTATCTACTCTGTTTAATAACAGTAATGATGTATTTGTATATTATTTGTGCAAGGAAATATCATAGGTCTGCCAGAGATGCAAAGATGAATATAAAATAGCCCCTTATGTATAAAATATCCTAGAGCTTATGATCTATTAGGAGAGATGAAATTTGAAAATAATTATAATGCAAACTATAGCATGATTAGTATGTAAGAAATAAATAAGGAAAGTTGAATGAGTTGGGTAGCTTTGGTGTTGTGGAAAGAGAATTAGGTTTCATTTTAAAGGGTTTGGATCTCAGTCCTGGCTCCTCTACTTGCTGCCTATATGTGATGGTTGGACAGATCAGTGTTTAGCTCTAAGCTTTAGGAAGGATATTGATTAGCTCAAGGATGTCCTGAGGAAGGCAGTCAGGATGTCCAAAACTCATGCCATATGAGGGTGGTTTGAAGGAACTGGTGATGTTTAGTTTGGAGATGAACTTACTTCAAGGGAATATGATAGCTGTCTTCAAATATTTGGAGGACTGGCATGTGGGAGCAGGATAACGTTTGTTCTATGTATCCTACAGGGCAGAACTGAGCAGTGGGAGTTGAAAAAAGCAAATGCATACTTGATATTAGGCTAAGCTTCCTAGCAATTAAAACAATTCAAAAGTAGAGCAGGCTGCCTTAGTTTGCAGTGGATTCCCCATCAATGGTAATCTTCATGAAGAGACAGGATGACCGTTTACTGGCCAGGTTGTATGTGTATGGAGGTAGGGTTGGGAGAATTCTTGTTCAGGTAATGATTACATTATATGTCTCTCAGGCCTTTTCCAGCTCCACAATTTTGTTTTTTGAAGTAACTTAACCCTCCATGCTCTTAGTTTCCCACATCTGTAAAATGAAGGAGTTGGACTAGATGACTTCTTAATTTCCTTTCTCCTCTAAATTCTGTTATCCATCTTATGAGTTCAGGATAGGGAAATCACTTCCAGATGAAGATATCAGGGAAAGGCTTTACAGGGGGTGGTTTCATAGCATCTGGGACTTGAAAAAGAAACAGAATTTAAACAGCTATTTAAGCTTTTACAGAACCTGCCACACCCCAATTCTCTTGGTTGCTTACACTCTTGGGATCTTTCAGGGACTGACAACCAGAGTGCCTAGAAAGCTGTGCTTTACCACCTAAAGACAATTTGCTTGCAGAATGAGGTATTTAATGAGAACTGTTAACCTATGAGGTGAATTCTTAGTTCACTAGCAACATAAAAATACATTGAAAAACACTCATAAAAAATCGTAATTCTTAAAAGCAAACATTGAAAACATAATTCTTAACAGTAATTCTGTAGATAACTATTATTACAATTATTTCTGAGAGGAGAATGGTAATAGATACGTCTTTTGACCTATTTGGGGAAGAAAGGAAGGAAATAAGCATTTATTAAGCACCATCTGTGTCCCAGGCACTGAGCTAAACATTTTACAACCATTCCTTATTTTGATTCTCGTAACAGCCCTTTGAGATAGTTGCAATTATTACTCCTGTTTTAGAGATCAGGAAACTGAGGAATTAAGTGACTCGCCAAGAGTTAAAGAGCTATCAAATATCTGAAGACAGATTTGAGCTTGTCATTTTCCTAGCTCCAGGCCCACTGCTTGGTCTAGTACACCAGCTAGCTGCCTGTAATTGGGGCTACATGTATGTGAGGTTGTGTGGAATCCTCAGATTCTAGTAGAGAAAATTATAGTAGCTCTTGGCCCCTAGATGGCAAGGAGGGTCAAACATCTGGTCAGAAGGAGAATACAGGCGTCTCTTGCCAGCACTGGGGGGCAGGGCTCTGTTGCTTTGCCTGTACTCAGACCTGGACTACATTCCTGAGACATTCCCAGGATGAGCAGGAGCAGTAGAACAGCAGAGCTTATGGGCACAGTGGACTGAGGATCCTTGTCACAGTTTTAGGGTAGAGAAGAGTGTTTGTGGTCACAGACCAGAACAAAGGCCAGGAGAATAGTAAACACATCTCTCCTTAGATCACACTACCTTGGAAGAATTGATGCAAAGTGAAGTCAGTAGAATGGGAGAACATTGTACACAGTGACAGCAATATTAATAGATGATCAACTGAATGACTTAGATATTCTCAGCAATACAATGATTCGATATAACTCTGAAAGACTTACGGTGAAAAATGCCATCCTTCCCTAGAGAAAGAACTGAATATAAACTTTATTTTTCTTGGGTTTTTGTTTTGGTCTATGTTTTCTTTTGCAACATGAATAATACGGAAATGTTTTTTATGAAATGTTTTTTAGAACCTGCTTTCTTTCTCGGTGATGGGAGTAAGGAAGGAGGGAGAGAATTTGGAACTCAGTTTAAAAAATGAATGTTGAAAATAATTCTAATGTGTAATTGGGGGAAAATAAAATAGTAAAGACAAAGAAAAAATCTTGGGATATATATGTTGTTTGAAAATGCTAAGGACAATAAAGAACAGTGTATGGAGAATCATCACTCTGTTAATTCTATGACCTCAATAAGCAACATTATTTCAGTTAAAACTCTTAATACTACTCTGAATTTATTAAAAAAACAAAAACAAAACAGCTTTCAAAAACCCAGAAACTAAAGATGGCAGACAAGACAGATCATACAGGTGAAATTCTAGGAGGCTAGAAACTGGGTTGATGTGGTTAAGCATGTAAGAAAAACTGAATCTAAAGATGATGAATAATGAAAGAAACTTTAATATAAGAAAACACCATCCTTTAATATAGTAAACTAAGGTCAGCATATTTCTCTCAGTACTCTTTTCTTCTATGGAAGTGGAATTTTATAAAATATAAGTTTTTATATGTTTCTTAAGTAATTTGATCACAAATTCATGCAGAGATTTTTTTGGTATTGCTTTATTCTCCCAAATTTGCCTTAAAAGAAGCTACAACATGCTACCAGGAATGTTGAGTGTCCTTTCAGGAATTTGTTAAGCTTTATAAATGATTAAATATCAAGAAGAGTAAATAATGATATATTCAGTGTTACTATATACTGCCTTATTCTGGAGTAATTTTTTAAAAAAGAAATATAAAATCATTTAGAATAAAGCTGCTTATCAAGCATATCCTTTTAAAGTCCTTATCTCAGTGGAGTAAGTAGTAAGTAAAATTATTTGCCAGCATGATCTATATTAATAGGTTGTCACTTTATTTAAAGTCTTCATCTGTTCATTCTCTTGAATGATTGAAGTTTAAATTGCTTCAAAGAAAGCTAGTGGTTTAATACCACTGATCCTTTTGTGTGGTTCATGTTTGTATATACTTTCCATGTTTTGTTTTTGTAGATAATTGCTTTCATCTCACAGATAAATATAAATTATATTTTTTCTTAATATTGATGAATTGAGAGCTTTAAATGTGAGAAATTTTCATAAGATATGGGTTAAGGAAAAAATAATGTCAAATGCATTTTGTATTGATGTACTTTCTTGTATTAAAAAAAACAAACCTTAATACATAGTCATGGAATAAAAGATGCTATAATATCATTTAATATTTAATTTTTTGGCTAAATTACTAAAACAAACAAACAAACAACAACTCATTTCTTAATAAAGAGTCAAGTTTTGAGCACCTGGGAAGGTTTTAAAATGTAGATTGCTACAAAGAAGTATTGTTCACCAAGAACAGATCGTGTCAGACAAAACATTTCTTTTGGTGATAGATTTATTAGACTGGTAAATCAGGGGAATTCCTTAGCAGTTATGTACCTGGATATTAGCTAAGCATGTAAATAAAATCACTCATGAAATTCATTTGAGGAAGATGTCTTTGGAATTCAAAGACCTGTCCTTTATTTCATTGGTTTTAATATTTTTTTGATCAATGATATTGATAAAAAATATGGATGGCAAGCTTATAAAAATTCAGATGGTCGAATTGTGTTGGGTGTCATAAAGTGTTGTAGATTCAATTTGAATCCAAAAAATACAGGATAAAGTAATGGGCTAAATATGATTTGGGGTTCAAATAATCAAAAGCTGGCTTACAGAAAAGAGATTTCAACAGGGCAGCCAAAATGCAAATGCAATGATTTTTTCATTAAAAGAAGCAAAATACTTAGAATGACAGAGACCGTGGCCCTTCCATACTATGCCCTGGTTAAATTTCCTCTTGAATGTTAACTTTCAGTGTGGTTGACACATTTTAGGCTCAGCATTGGAGTGTATAGAGAAGACATTGAGTAGGATGTTGAACTAGAAACTATCACATGATGATTATCTCTGCAAGTACTACTTAGGTATGCCTTAACATCACAGATGATATGGGGAGGGGATATAATACCTGATAACTGGCTTCAGGGATGTGAATGACTATATGTGGGGGAAAGTATTTAACTCATTTTTGTTGTTGTTTTAGTTGTGTCTGACTCTACATGACCCCATTTGGCATTTTCTTGGCAAAAATACTAGAATGCTTTGCTATTTCCTTCTCCAGGTCATTTTACAGATGAGAAAACTGAGGCAAATGGAGTTAAGTGACTAGCCCAGGGTCACACAGCTAATAAGTATGACGCCAGATTTGAACTTTGGTCTTCCAGGACTAGCACTCTATGCACTGAGCCACCTTGTGCTGGAGTAGAGATGTGAGCAGGGGAAAGAAGTGAGACTATGCTAAGAGCAGATTTCATTTTGATAGTAGGAGAATCATCATAAAATCCTAACAAATACAACATTGCCAAAATGGAATTGGTTATTCTCAAAAGGCCATCCCTCATCATAGAGTTAGAGGATCTGCATTTGAATCGTTGCTCTGCCACTTAAGACAAGCTATGAAATAGTCATTTCTCACCTTTCATTTTTCTCCCCATGAAGAAGTCAGAGTATCTCTTGGTAATCAGTGGATTAGGCACAACCAAGAAATATTTGATCCTTGGGGTTGTGTAGTCCAGAGAATAGACAGAGGCTATTACTGTAGTCTAGGCAAGAAGCAATCAGGTCATGACCTGAGGGTGACTCAGGAAAGGATATGGAAGCTCTTGTGGAGGTCGAGCTAATGTAACTAATTAGATAATTTAGAGTGAATGAGAGTTGAAGAACTGAAGATAAATTTAAAGTTGCATACCTGAATGACCGGGTGATGGTCTGGGGGTTGAGGGGAGAGTGTTTTATACTTGAGTTTGAAAGGCTTATTGAACAGCCATTTCAGAAGACCCATTAGGCAGTTAGTGATACAATGACTAGAGCTTGAGAGAAAGACAAGGGCCTACATAGGATTAATCTGAGTAAAGATGATCTTGGAAACTGTGATAACTGATGAGATAAATAAGAAAAGAGGGGCCAACAGCAGGGCCTCAGGTTATACCCAGGATTAGGTTGTATATTAGACTACGATCTAACTAAATGTTTACATGGAAAAGTTGTCATCTATTTTACTAAATTACTACTCAATTTTTGAATTTTAGTACAATCTTCTTGAATTTTTTTTTAATCTGAATTGGCTTTCTCTTGAAATCTGTCACTTTCTGACTCCTCTCCATTTAATGGTGGGCTTTTTTTTTTCTGTTAGGATTGGACACTAGATTGTATCAGCCACTCTTAGTTTCCTCTGATCCAGTGATCTTCTGAAGGGACAAGATTGAGCCCAGCTAGATTTCACTTCCCTTTCCTTTCAGGTCCAGTTTTTCATTGGACCACTGTCCCAGTTTAGGCCATTCTTAATTTTTCTAGTTAGGCTACATCAATGTCTGACTTTTTTTTTTTTTTTTACCAGGTTGGGGGAGGCCAGATACAGAGTTCCCAGCAAAATCTGTGCTACTCAATTTGGGTTTTCCTAACCTAGGACCTCCCCTAGACAGACAAAAATCACTTCCTCCTCTTCCTATTCCCTTCAGAACTGGATGAACCTGATGTCTCCTGAGTGGTTTTTTTTCCCCTGAGTAATTTCAGTTACATATAAAATTTAACAATCATTTTTCAGAATTTTGAGTTGTAAATTTCTTCCTCCCCTATTGCACCTCTTAAGTAGGCAAGAAATGTGATATTGATTATATGTATTAACTTATACAAAGCTTGTTTCAATGTTAGCTATGTTACTACAGAAAACGCAAGCAAAAATTCAAGAAAAATAAAGTAAAAAAAAGTGTATGCTTCAGTCTGTACTCAAAATTTATCTTTTCTCTTTCTGGAGGTGGTTAGCATTTTTTATCAGGGGTCTTTTGGAATTGTCTTGAATCACTGTCTTAATCAGAGCAGCTCAGTCTTTTTCAGTTGATCATTCTTACAATATTGCCATTACTGTTTAGAATGTTCTCCTGGCTCTGCTCACTCCATTTTACATTGGTACCTATAAGTCTTCCCAGGTTTTCCCTGAAACCATCCTGCTTGCCATTTCTTACAGCACAATGATATTCCATAACAACAATATATTACACTTTTTCCAACTATTTCTTTGGCTGAAAATAGCCTTTGTCACATCCATTGACTATTTATCAAATTTTTAAATGACTTTTATTTCTATAAGTTTGGCTCAGTTCCCTATATATTTGAGAAATTAGACCTTTATCAGAGAAACTTGCTGTAAATGTTTTTTTTTTCCATTTTCTGGTTTTTTTTTAAATTTTGGTTGTAGTAGTTTTGTTTGTGAAAAGGCTTTTTAATTTTATGTAATCAAAATTACTAATTTTCCTCCTCATAATCCTCTCTATTTCTTGTTTGGTCATAAATTCTTCCCTTTTCCATAGATCTGCCAGATAGATTTCCCCATGCTTCCCTAATTTACTTATGATACCACCCTTTATGTCTATATCATTTATCCATTTTGACCTTATCTTGGGATCTGGTGTGAGATATTGATCTGTGCTCAGTTTATTCCAAACTACTTTCCAGTTTTCCTAGCAGTTTTTGTCAAGAGGTAAGTTCTTATCTCAAAAACTTGAATCTTTGCATTCATCAAAAACTAGATTACTTTGATCATTTACCACTCTGTATTGTGTACTTAATCTATTCCATTGATCTATCAGTTTTTCTTTCCTTCCTTCCTTC
>JAQQSW010010939.1:0-12873 GCA_028646575.1 Pseudocheirus occidentalis
TGGAGGAGGGTATAAAAGGGAACAGATTGTGGGAGGGGCCTTACAGTGGGACCAATGTTTTGGGCTGGGGGGTAGGGGCAAAAAGGGGAGAAAATCTGTAACTCAAAACCTTGTCGAAATGAATGATGTAACCAAGAAAATAAATTTAAAAAAAAAAGAAAAGAAAACAAGTGAGAATAGAGAGATGACAGAAGGGGCAATTTACTGGAGGAGACAGAATGGAATGAGATCATTTGAACAGGTAGAAGGGTTAGCCTTGGCAAAGAGTAAGGACACTTCATCATATGAGTCAGAGGTGGAGGAGTAAATGACAAAAAGCACCAGAGTAATAAGGTGATAAGGAGTGATGGGAGAGGAAAGGGAGTTCATAGTAAATGGCCTTGATTTTACCTGTAAAATGTGAGGCAAGATTCTCAGCCAAGGAAGTAAAGGAAGGGATGGAATCTGGGAGGTTGGATGCAAAGTTCTGGAAGGGCTGAAGTGGAGAGTGTGAGTATGAGTTGATAAGGGAAGTATAGGAGGAGATGAAAATACTAAGGCTGAAAGAGATTAAGTGACTTGTCCAGGAGCATTTAACTAGTAAGTACCTGCAGCAATTTCAAACTGAGAACTGCCAGTAACAGGTAGAAGGGAGACTAACCTGAATTTTGAGAACAAGTCGTTAGTATTAGACATGTTCAGAACCTCCAAAAACACAAGCACTGGATGCTGGATGCTAGAATATTCCTCTCACTTACTATAATGGCTAAAAGTGAGATTCTCAGGCCCATGTCACTTCAAACTGACCAGTAGTTGAGCCTGTTCTCATCATGAGTGAATTTGTTTCCAGTGGTTCCTAAGCAAGATTTCCTTTTATAACAGACTTTCCTTACAAGATTCTGTCATCAGAAAGAACAGCATTTATAATCACTTGTAATCACTTTGCGAATAGGTGATCCTCATGACAATCATCAGAGACAGGTACTATTATCCCCATTTTACAGATGAGAAAACTGAAGTGAACACAGATTTAAGTGATTTGCCTCATATTCACGCAGCTAGTAAGAATCTAAGGCAGCATTTGAACTCAGGTCTTCCTGATTCCAAGTCCAGCTCTCTATTTACTGAGCCTACTAACAACCTTCTTCATTTTTATTTGATATTAGCAAATTCCTGACTCCCCCACCCCCTCCCCACTCAAAAAAGTATCTACTTTTAATATTTCTGAAACTGTGTTCTGTGGAAGCTCAACGTCTTTCTCCTCTTGCCTCTGACTTCTAATAAGATATCAGAAAATATGAAGATATGAGATATAGTCTACTTATATCTTGCCTTTTCATTTTTCTGTCATCTTCAGTGCATGGAATGGTGTTTTGTTTTGTTTCATTCTTTTGGAGAGAGGACATGATTCAATCCCTTTTCCTAAAAAAAAAAAATGGAGCATTACAGTTTCCTACAATATGTAGAACATGCTTACTATGTTTATTGTAACTGCTGGTTTGTGTTGAAGGTCAGACCCACTCTGTGTAGACCTTCACCCTGCCCCCCCTCACATGAAATCACAATATCCTACTTTACTTTCATGGAAAATAATTCTTTCAATACTTTAATTTGTTGTCAATATCATCACAAACTAAAGGATGCTTCAGCCTCTTTACACTTTTCTAAGTTTCTCCTTTACCATCAGCAGTCAGGGGAGACCAAGGAACCAGCAAAAAAGTAGAGTGAGAAAAAAATTCTAATTAGGTCTTTCTAATTTGAGATGAGCGCATAATTCTTTCTCACGTGTAAGAAAATTCTTGTAAAACTGTAATTGATTCTCTGAGACCACAAAAAAAAAAAGTCATTACCTTGAAGGAACTATCATTTTTACATCCTCCACTATTAGTCACTCTCAGTTTAATAGATTATTAGCTGCTCTGTCCATATTAATTTCTGTGAAACTTTCCTTCCATTTATGTCTTTTAAAAGTTGTTTCTAATAAACATAATTTTCTCTTTTCAGTTGATTTCATAGGTGGATTCGACTCGTACGGCTATCAAGGCCCACAGAAGACATCTCATTTACAACTACAGCCCATGTACATGTAAGGACTTTGCTTTTGCAATGTTTCTTAGACGTGCAGAAATGAGAAGACAATTCAGAATTGATGATATTCCGCTAGCATTTTTTCTGACAGAATGCCTTCAATATGCTTACTTCTCCAGTATTATTCAGGAGTGGGAAACCTGCAGCCTCAAGACCATGTGTGGCCCTCTAGGTCCTCAAGTGTGGCCCTTTGACTTGAATCCAAACTTCACAGTACAAATCCCCTTAATAGAAGGATTTCTTCTGTAAAACTTGGGACTCAGTCAAAAAGCCACACCCAAGGAGATAGGAGGTCACATGTGGCCTCTAGACCACAGGTTCCCCACCCCTGTATCTATCATAATGATTTCGCATGGTATGATGTTCCACATTTTGATGTCATGTTGATTATAAAGTGACTTATCAGAGGTTCCAAAAAGATGACCTTAGCCCTTCAGTCATCCCTACTCCTATCAGTGTACCAGGTCTCCAGCTCAAGTCCCATTTGGTTTGTTGCTCCTCTCTTCCATTTGTCTTTGCATCTGTATATTCAGACCAAAAAACGTGAATATGATCAAGATTGATAAACCTTGATATGAGAGGTGGAAGGCTAACTCCGAGACCTTAGGCCAGTCTCAACCATTCTGAGTCTGAGAATTCTCATTTTCAAAATGAGGGGCTTAGGCAAGATGATTAAGAACCCTTTCATTTCTAATATTAAATACTTCTGTATTACTCTACCATTGCTATGTCAGTTGCTCAGAAATGCAGTCAAATACACATAGCTTTTTGAGGGCAGGGATGGATGAACAGATCAAATTTGTTATACCATAATATTCATTCATTTATTTAATAGGCTCCCATTGTCTTTCTTCAAGGTAATAAACCACTGTACCTCTCATTCACCATACTGTATATGATAATCATTTTTGTAACCTTCCTAATACTCAAACTGATTTGTAAAGTATAGGTGCTTTATTAATGTCTGCGGAAATGACTTTGATTGAATGTGGAAAGCATGATCAGATTACAATCCATTAGCTCAATTGTTCCAGGTTACTAATATACAATTGCAGCCTATTTTATATCCTTTTTAAGGCAAATTTCCTTGGAAAAACTGATCTATATCCATACCTACATGTATGCATATGTATTGCTATCAACCCATTTCCATGGCAAGTTGACCCAGAAAAATACCATAGAGCCAAAAGCAAAAGCCAAAAGAAAAACTACCAAATCATCATGAACTGGGGAAACCTCACTTTTCTTCATCTGTTCAGTATCACAAATAAAGAGGTCAAATTTATTGCATTTAGTATTTATCCACTCATTCTTTTATTAGGTGACTACAATGTCCAAAGCGCTATGCCCATTATGCATTCCAATCATTATACTATGTGTAGTGATAACTGAATTTATGAAGCATTTTCCTCTATAAAATAAGCATTTATTAAAGATCTATTTCATGAAAAAAAGTGTGCTGTGCATTAAGAGAGGTATAAAACTTAGAAAGACCCAGTCCCTATCCTCAGAATTTGCAGTATATTTGAGATATAAAACATACTGGACTCCAATGGGTAGAAATTTAAGAGGAGCAGATTTAGGCTCAATATGGGGAAAGCAATAATTAAGGCTATCCAGAAATATACTGACCAACCTCAGGAAGAGATAATGACTTTTCCCACCAGTACTTTTAGCCACTAGCTAGAGATAAAATAAATGTAATTTTATACAGGTAGTAATTAGACTAGTTAGGGCAGGCATTGTTTTAGGAAAGCACTGAAGATTTTTAAGCAGGTAAGTGATTTGTCCTGTTCCATGTAGAACAAATAGATTGTTATCAAGGAATATAAAGGAACACTAATCAGGAGGCTATTACTGACATGGAAAACTGATTGAGGAGAGATGATTTAAGAAGTCATGGTCAAAAATGAGTCTAAACATCACATTGCAAAACAAAAATTGTTTTTAACTGCATAGACCTCTTAGAAAAAGGAGGACAAAATAGAAATAGAAAGAAACCATCTTTAATCTCCTGAAAGAAACTTCCAAATGAAAACTCCCAGGAACAAGAGTCGAAATCCAGGGCTTCAGGTCTAAGAAAAATTATGGCACAGAGTCAGAAAGCAACAATCCAAGTAATGAGGAGCCACAATTAGGATCACACATGATTTAGAAGCTACCACAATGAAGGAGCAGAGAGCTTGGAATATGATATTCCAGAAGACAAAGTATATAGGCTTATAGACAGAATAGCTTACCTTGCAAAACTGGGGGAGGTGGGAACACTTAATGAAATAGAGGACTTCCTACTATTTCTGATGAAAAGGAACAGAATTATATACAAACATTTCAGTTCAAATTAAGAGAAACAAAAACATAACTGCAGGTGAACAGTTATAAGATATTAAGTAAAGAAAAACTGCTAACATTCTGTTATACTGAGACGATTCAGGTTTCCCCCCAGAAGGCCATCATCATTAGGGGTCCTAGAAGGAGTCTAATTAGACAGAAGGCTGAAAATAGTTCTGTTATATCTTGATGACATTAGGAGGAGAAGGAAAAAGGTTAAGGGAAAATATCTTACATAATTAGAGGGCATAAGTATAAGTCTATAGAAAGAAGGAGGGGTGGCTTGCACTTGAACCTTATTCCTTACTCTTATTGGAACTGGTCAAAGGAGGGAAGAACACACACACACAAAGTTGGGTACAGAAATATATTTCAGTCAACTGGCAAATAGAAGGGAAAGTTCTATTTGCCAGTTGACTGAAATACTGAAATATATGAAGATATAAGAAAATATTTATGGCTCTTTTTGAGGTTCCAAAAATGGGAATCTGAGGGGGTGCTGCCCATCAACTGGAGAATAGCTTAACAAGCTATATTATATAAATGTGATAAAATGCTAAGGGGATGATTTTAGATAAATCTTCCATGACTTGTGTAGTAGTGTTTCCATGGTGTTACACAAACCTGATTTCCACATTGGACATATACAAAATCAAAATATGTTTGTGTGTATGCATATATACACTTTTTCTTTTAGATATGTACAATGCAGAATTATTTTTTGCTTTACTATACATGTTTATAACACAGGTTTTGGTTTTGTGTGTGTGTGTGTGTGTGTGTGTATTCTTGGTGGGGGGAAAGGTAAGTTAGAGGGAGAGGAAGCAAATTTTTACTAATTGAAAGAAAATAAAATTTAATTAAAAATCATTTTGGTAGCTGAGTAGAGAATGGATTGGAATGAAGAAAGACAGACAGGCATGAGACAGGAAGAACAACCAGGTTATTACATTAGTCCATTAATGATATGATGAAAGCCTGTTCTAGAATGGTTGCTGTGTAAGTGCAAAGAAGGAGACATATAGGAGAGATTTAAAATAATAATATGTATATAGTACTTTAAGTTTTCAATGTGCTTTACAAATATTACCTCCTTTTTTCTTAGAAACACCTTGAGGAGTAAATGCTATTTATGTCCCCATTTTTACAGAAGGGAAACTGAAGCAGACAGAGATTAAGTGACTTAAGGATCACCCAGCTGGGCAACTCAGTGGTACAGTAGCTAGAAGCAGTCCTGGAGTCAAGAAGACCCTAGTGCAAATCTGGCCTCAGATTCTTAACAGCTATGTGACCCTGGGCAAATCACTTATCCCTGTTTGCCTCAGTTTCCTCATCTATAAAATGAGCTGGAGAAGGAAATGGCAAACCACTCCAGTATCTCTGCCAAGAAAACCCCAAATGGGGTCACAAAAGGTCAGATAGGACTGAAATGACTAAACCAGAAACATCCAGCTAGAAAGTACCTGAGGCCAAATCTGAACAAAGGTCTCCTTGGCTCCAGGCCTGGGGCTCTATCTTCTGCACCACCTTTCTGCCTAGAAAATAATAAAAAAAATAAATGACTTAATTGTCATATTTAAATTTGGGGACATAGAATATCCTCATTCATTTTTTCAGTCAATAGACATTGAACCAATGCAAAGCACTGTACCTGGTGCTGAGGATACAACATTAATATAAGATATACAGTCCCTTCCTTCAAAAAAAAGTTTGCAATTTAGAGGGCAGCTAGGTGGTGCAGTGAATAGAGCACCAACTCTAGAGTCAGCTGGACTTGAATTCAAATCCAACCTAAGACACTTAATACTTACTAACTGTGTGACCTTGGGCAAATCACTTAACCCTAATTGCCCTGCCTTCTCCCCTCCAAAAAGACAAAAACAAACAAAAAAAACCAAAGAAGTTTGCAATTTAGAGGGCAGCTAGGTGGTGCAGTGAATAGAGCGCCAACTCTAGAGTCAGCTGGACCTGAATTCAAATCCAGCCTAAGACACTTAATTCTTACTAACTGTGTGACCTTGAGCAAGTCGCTTAATCTTAATTGCCCTGCCTTCTCCCCTCCAAAAAGACAAAAACAAACAAACAAAACAAAACCAAAGAAGTTTGCAACTTAGAGAGATGACATATAGAATATATCATTTATTTTATTACTATTGGAAGCTCCCAGTGAGGAAACTCCTCTACCAATGCAAGCATTTACCTATTTTGCAGCTAGCCAACAACATGGGACACTGAGATTAATTGATTTGTTCAAGGTGACATAGACAATGTGTATTAGCAGGGAGACTTGACCTCATCTCTTCTTTACTCCTAAACTAATTTTCTAACCACATCCCTACTCTGCCTTTCAGTATCATAGCACGGGGCATGACATTCACAAGGCACTCTCATATAACCTAGAACTCAGGAGTAGGGAGCCGGCAGCCTCAAGGCAACAGGTGGCCCTCTAGGTCCTCAATCACGACCCTTTGAGTGAATCCAAACTTCATATAACTAATACTCTTAAGGAAAGGATTCATTCTATAAAACTTGGACTCAATTGAAAGAGCCCATATGAGGACATGTGACCTCAAGGTTGCAGGTTCCTCACTCCTATATATACTGAAGAGGATGCTACATTCATACACACTAGTCCCCATCCTTGGACACTGGGCTTCTGCCTATCAAGGATTTATCATGTTTAGCTTTTACTGAGGCCCACTATGCTACTCCAAGACCATTCTGCTGCAGTACACTGCTTGGCATGTGCCCTCTCCATGTCTTTTTTCAACTCTAGTTCTGAAGACAGTAATAAAATCAACACTTCCAAATACTCTTCCCCAGCTACAACTCTTCTGTATATGTGATCTTCCACTATTAGTTCCCTGAAGTCAGAGACTGCTTATATTTGTATAAATATACAAAGTAACTGGTAGTGATAAGCACCTGATATAATATTTTTATGCATTCATTCAAGAAATCAATTACAATTGGAGAGATTTGGGATAGTTTAGGATTGTAGATTCAAAAGTCAAAGGGAGCTTGGAGGTTCTCTTGTTCAATTCCTTCATTTTACAAATGAGGAGACTGAGGCACAGAGCACTAAAATGACTTGCCCAGGGTTACACAGGTTGTTATACACAGGATTTGAACCTATGTCCTCTGAACAACTAATCCCTTTTCCACTGTACAACCATGCCTCACGCCATAGTGGACATGTAGACAGAAGCTTGAAGAAACTAAGATATTTTTCAATTGTGAAAGTAACATTCCAAACAGTCTTCACTATTATAAAGTCCCATACAGAGTTTACTTGTTTTTTTAATGTCATAGTTATGAAGTATGGTGTCAGTTGCTTTGTCTTGATGGCTTTTTAAATCCTAAATACTAAGAAAATTCTACAAAGAACTTGCATTTACCTACAGAAGCACAGACACAGATAATTGCATTCAAAGATTTTCTTTAAAAGCTACTTTTTGTAGCCAAACCTTTAACTCAAGCTACTAATAAACCACGCAATATCTGAGCCTCGGTCTCCCCATCTAGCAAATGAATTATAGCATTACATGACTTCTGTGTACTTCTAAAATGTTCTCATTAACATTTCCTTCCTTTTCTCCCTCCCTGCACCTTGGCAGTGCCTCTGGTGCAACTGCACAGTAGCCACAAAGCAGGCAGGCTTTGGAAGATCTACAGACTAGATAATTATCCCCTAACTACACCAAAAATGATTCTATGGCATACATTCTACAGGCATTCTAACATCATTAACCAAATTACCGGAAGAACATTAATCGAGACAATGCTATGGTTCCATAAGAAGAATGCTTTCCTTTGTTTGAGTCTTGAGGAAATGACCAAATAATATTATAATGGAGTTTTACAATCTTATGAGGGTTTTTGGTTAAAATGTGTTAACGATGTTCTTGTATTTTTTACCAGGTAATTGTTAAATAGAATAAGACGAATCATTATTTTCATAATTCAGTCATTCAAAGCAAAAGCAAATTTACTCACTCATAGAAAAGACATGCCCCAGCTTATGTTGCTAGCATATAACCCCAGGAGGTCAAGGATGGAGAGAGTCTCAAATTTATGAAAATATTTCTAGCAGCACTTTTGTGGTAGCAAAGAAGTGTGCACTCATCAGTTAGGGAACATTTGAACAAAATGTAGCACATGAATGTAATGGAAACCCTATGAGAAAAGTTGAATATAAAGATTTTAAAGTATGAAAAGATTTGTAGGAAGTAATTCAAAAAGAAGCAGAACTAAAGAAGAATGTCTGCAGTGCCAACAATAATGTGAACCAAAACACCACCAAAACATCCATGAGATTTGACTAATATTAATGATCAGTCTTAATCACTGAGAAGAGATAATGAAAAGTGTTTTCCTTCTTTAGATGGAGAAGTGGGGAACTGCAGCTATAGAATATTGCATATATGGACAAACATAATCACTGCTTTGGATGGTTTTGCTTCATGATTTTTCTTTGTTACAAGAGGGGTGTGTTGTTCAGTAGGTGGAGGGGAAAGGATAAATTCAAATACGACTGTGGTAGAATAAAATAGGCATTGATAAAACTTATTTTTTTAATTTAATGCAAAAAAGGAGATGTGATGAAGAAGGAAAAAAGAAAACCTGGTTATATGTATAGCTATGATGGAGAAAAAAATGAGCATCACAGAGAAATCAGGAGATACATAAGGACATGTGTCTGAGACAAAGAAAACCAGAATGATGACTCTTGGAAATACGATTTTTTAATATTTCAGTGCTGCCTTCTTCCTTATGTAAATGATTCTATTGTGTTGCAGGAGGCAAAATGCATATGCACACTTCTGTTCCTTTTATTAAATGCACAGAAGGAAGACTGTCATAAGGCAGAAGCCAACAAATGCATCCACATGTCACTCACAAAAAGCTGTCTCTAATCATGATCTCACATAATTTCAGCCCAAGCAAAGAATGAAAATATGCCCATGCTGAGGAACAGCCCATCAACACCCACCAGACATTGCCATTCCTCTTAGTCGGCTCTAGTGATATCCATTGTCTCCATCAGACAGTCATATGAATTTCCTCTTTGCTGATCAACAGATGCTGCTGAGAGGAAACAAATTAACAAGAAACATACCAAAGAAAATTTAGATTCACAGAAATGAATGCTAATGGAAGATAATGACATTTTAAACTTTACACCATCATGGTATTGTATTTTCTATAGAAAGCACTTGATCTTTAAAAGTCATTACCTCAAAGGATAAGTAATCAACGGATACAAAGAGTGATCAAAAATATTGTAAACTATAAACCACCATATAAAAAGCTTCTCAAATTTATTAAGGATAAGACTCAACATGACTCAAAACCACTCAAGTTTAACTTCACACTTAAATTAGTAAAGATGACAAGAGATAGAAATAAACGTTGGACAAGCTACAGAAAGAATGCTTATTCAATACACTATTAGGAGAGTTGTAAATTCATGTGACCATTCTGGAAAGCAATTTAAAATTGTGTTAAGAAAGTGGTAAAATACCTATGGCCTTTGACCCAGATATACTAGTTATATGCTCCATGGAAGTCAATTTCAGGAAGGAAGTCACCAATAAACAAAATATTCATAAAAGCACTCTTTGGGGATAGCAAAGAACGTGAAACAAAGTTCATACCTATCAGTTAGTGAATAGCTAAAGAAATGCTGGTTCGTAGGTGTAATGGAATACTACTTCATCATCTAAAAAATTGATGCAACATCCAGAAAAGCATATGTGTGTATATGAATTAACGCAGACTCAAATAAGCAGAACTAGAAAAACTACATAAATACACATATGTATGATGAGGATACAAAGAATGACAGAAGGTAGTATCTGTTCTTGAGGATCTTACAGTCTAATTGGGGAGGCAACATGAAAGCAACCATGTACAATGAGCATAAAAAGGATGAATTAAAGAAAGTTAACAGAGGGAAGGAGCAGCAACCTAACTGCTAATTTTCTCTAATTCATCCTTTATGTAGCTTATTGTATATAGTTTCTTTCATGTTGTCTCCCCATAAGACTCTAAGTAGATAGAATGCCAGCATAAAGCCAAGAAGACTCATCTTCCCAAGTTCAGACACTACTGTCCTCAGACACTATCTGTGTGACCTTGGGCAAGTCACTTAACCCTGTTTGCCTCAGTTTCCTCATCTATAAAAGGAGCTAGAGAAGGAAATTGCCAACCATTCCAGTATCTTTGCCAAGAGAACTCCAAATGGAGTCATGAAAAGTCAGGCATGACTGAAACAACTGAACAACAAAGAGAGGGATGGTGTTAGCATTAAGGGGGATTGAGAACAGCTTCTTGTAGAAGGTAAATTTTAGCAAAGATTTGAAGGGACTCAGGGAAGCCAGTAGACAAAGATAAGAAGAGGGGAGAGTTCCAGGCATGGTGAACAGGAAGTAAAAATGTACACAAAATTTGTCAAGGGATCATTGGTAACATAAAAAAAGAGAGAGATGTCATTGGTAACTTTGGAGAGAACTGTTTCATTTGAATAATGAGGTCAAAATCAAAGGTTCCTAACTGCATAGTTAAGAAGGGAGTAGGAAGAAAAGGAGTACAGGCATTGACTGAAGACAGATTATAGTCTTCCCAAGGAGTTTAGCCAGAAAGGGGAGAAAAGATATAGGAGGATGATAGCTAGTAGGGATGGGTGGATCAACTGGGGGATTTTTGAGGATGAGGGAGACATGAGCACATTTGTAGGCAGTAGGGAAGCAGCCCATAGTCAAGGAGAAATTAAAAGATAAGTAAGAGAGTAGGGATGACAGAGGGGACAGTCTGCTAGAGGAGACAAGTTGATGGATCATATGCTTGTAACCAATTGATTTTGCCTTAGTGACACCTGGGAATAGTTAAATGATAACCGAGTACTCCAACTGCATGTCCCCAAAAATAAAATGTCTTCTTAAATGGAATGGTGATTCAAGGGACAGTTGAGGTGTTTATGGAGCATCAACAACCTTTTGAAATTTACATAACGAGTATTTTCCATGGTCTCCTAAAAAAACATTCCCCAAATTTAAGTCTAAGGAGAATTTAACCCAGAATAATTATTAATATTCTCTTATGCCTATAGACTCATAGATGTAGAGTTGGAAAACACCTTTGATGTCACTGAATCTTCTCCCCTCATTTTAAAGATAAGAAAATGGAGGCCTAAATAGGTTAAGTGATTCAGACTAGTATGAAAAGGCTAAAAACTGTCTGAAGAAGAATTTGACAGCAGGAATTCATTAGGCCAAACCCAGTATTCAACTGACAATACCATACTCTCTCAGATCTACTTCTTCACACTCACCATCTAGATTTCTTTATTTTGACTTTTAACGCTTTCCTAGATTTCTTTGGTTCCCTTCTGAAATTAACTTATTTGTACATGTTTTTTGGAATGAGAGTGCCTCTTCCAACTTTGTAGCCCTCAAGTATTTATAGGATCATTCATTTAGAGCTGGAGGAAACTTTAGAGATCATTCTAATCCCACTCACTCATTTTTCAGATGAGAAAACTGAGACTTGCAAATGGGATTGTTAGATGCGTGGCCCAAGGTCACACAGATAGCTGGTAACAGTACCAAGATATGAGCCCAGATTCCCTAATCCGAGATTCAGTGGTCTTTCTGCTCCACCACGCTGCCTCTAATTAGAAAGGCCAAAAACTTGAGAGCTACTTGTCTGTTCAAACAAGTGAATACTAAGCCCTCAGCCCTGAGCCCAACACAAATATAATTAATAGAAAATGGCCTAGGATCTAAGAGTTTCCAGTCTGTCATCTTTATGTATCTGCCTGCAACCTTTGAGTTCCTTTCCATCAACAAACATTAAGACTTTCAAATCAAAGTAATTCACCATTATGCGCTGTTCAAGAACAGTAAAAACATACACAAAGAGCAAATGAAAAGAATGAGAGATTCCTCAGACTGACAGGAGTAGGCTTTGATAGCTGTGTGCATTCTAGCTGCAGGGGTTTCCATTAAACATGACAGGAGTTGTGTGACTAAGACCCTGAACAGTGCTCTCAAAACACTGCCACAAATGTCTTAAGTGAGAAGTAGTCTTTTTTTCTTTTTTGTTTTTGTTTTTGTTTTTTTTTTTCTTTTGGTGGCTGCTCCCACATTCAGAGTACAGAGAGCCTTCTTTTTGGTTAAAGTGGCTCTGGCTTTTGTTGATTTGGAATTCTTCAGGTGATCTTCCAGCTTACATCCAGTTAAGCCTGGGGAGAAAAGGAATCTCATGTCTTGCCGTTTAGCTATCTTCCCCTCTGATCTGAGAGCCTCCTTCACGTGGGCTGAATACACACAGAGGAAGGATGGTGCTGTCATCCATGAGACTGCTCTATTAGAATATGCTCACATTTATACAGGTTAAATCTTGGAGTCAAAGTAATTTGCTTTGACATTCAGTGACCTCCCTTCCTATACAGATCTTTTCTTTTTTTTTGGG
>JAQQSW010010940.1:0-12873 GCA_028646575.1 Pseudocheirus occidentalis
TAATGTTCCAAGGGAAAATATGGTTATTCAATGAGGTGGAGGACTTTCAAGCATTCTTGTGGAAAAAACCAGAACTGAACAGAAAATTTGACAATCAAACACAAGAATCATGGGAAGGTAAACATGGGAAAGAAATCATGAGGAACTTATCAAAGTTAAACTCTTTACATACCAATATGGAAAAACAATAATAGTAACTTATGAAACTTTTCTTTGTATGAGGATAGGTGAAGGGAATACAAATGTATATATATGTATACCTACACATATGTCTATATTGGAGGGTATATATGCGTATGAATACATATCTGAGCATGGGCGTATATGTGTACGTAGAGGGTTCAGGATAAATTGATTAGGAAGAGATGATACTTTAAAAGGTGAAATTCTGAGGTGGGAGAGGACTAGAATGAGAGGAGACAGGGAGAGACAAAATGGGGTTAATCATCCCATATAGAAGAGGCAAGAGACAACTGTTACAACTTTACTCTCATTTACCCTCATTGAATCTGGCTTGGGGAAGGAATGACATAAACTCTAAATTGGGTAATATGCCACACAAGAGAGTGGGGGGCATGGGGATGAGAGGCGGGACGATGGAGGGGAGGGCAGGATCTGGGGGAGGAATGCTGGAAACACACACTTCAGTAAAGGGACAGGGACAGGGTAGAGAACAGAACAAGGGGGGGCGGGATAGGAAGGAGGGACATATGATCAGTCTGTCACAATATGTCCACTGTGAAGATGTCCTGTATAATCACACATCCACGACAAGGGAGGAATCAAAAGAATCTAGAATTTAAAAGTCTGCAATACATGCAACTAGGAATTAAAATATACAGGGGCTGGGGCAGTGAGACCCTCCCTGCCCTACCAGAAAGTTAGAGAGCAGATCAGGGGAGGGGCTTTACAGTGGGATTGCTGTTTGGGGGCTGGGGTAGGGGAAAGACAGGGAGAAAATTTGTAACTAAAAAATCTCATGGGAATGGATGATGTAAACAAGAAAAGAAATAAAAAATTTGTATTAAAATATTTATATATATACACATATCTCCTTTTCTAGAATGTAAGTTCCTTGAGGGAAGGAGTTATTTAATTTTTACCTTAGTACCCCCAGCTCCAAGAACACTTTGTAAATAGTCATTGAGTATTTATAGATCATTTGATCATAGACCTGTAAGGCACCTCAAAAACCATCTAGTCCACTTTGTGCATTTCATAGATGAGAAAAATGAGTCCCAGAATATTTGCGTGACTTATGAAAGGTAACACAAGCCATAAGCATCAGAAGTGGAATTTGAACCTAGGTTATCTCTCACTGTCTCCTGATAGACAGCAGTCCCTTATAGCAGTGGTTCTCAACCTTCCTAATGTGGTGACCCTTTAATACTTGTATGTGGCTGTATCTGCATGTGGGCAGACTCGCCTGGAGATGGATAGAGGAACAGTGTCTCAGTTCCTAAGACCATTGAAAATATGTGTTTTCCGATGGTCTTAGGTGACCCCTGTGAAAGGGTCATTTGACCCCCAAAGAGGTTGCTACCCACAGGTTGAGAACCACTGCCTTATAGGATCTGTCTGTCAGCTATGTATCTGTTACATTTCCTGGGTACTGTTATTCTTTATGAAGTTTCTTTATATAAAAACAGCAACAACAACATTAGCTGATATTTATATGGTGTTTTAAGGTTTGCAAAGTACCTTATATATAATTAACTGAGAAATAAGGAATGATCTTTGACCCTTTTATTTCCCAGTGTCCATCTTTGGA
Organism: Pseudocheirus occidentalis; assembly: GCA_028646575.1. NCBI lineage: Eukaryota > Metazoa > Chordata > Mammalia > Diprotodontia > Pseudocheiridae > Pseudocheirus > Pseudocheirus occidentalis. The sequence goes on from JAQQSW010010940.1 coordinate 1,772, forward strand.
GACTCCCAAATGAAAAGAGGCCAAATTCAAACTTCAAGATAACTGTGACCACTGAAGGAACTGAAGAAAGGAAGAAAAAAATTGAAGACTGAGGAATAAAGATGCAATTATTTGAAGGGGAAAAGCATATGGGTTACATGTATGGTCTCAATCCTTTTTTATTTTTACACAGAAATATCAATTAACATTTTCCTTATTAGAAACAAAAGTAGGAGCACAATTTTTCTTGTTCATTTTGATTGGGTCTGTGATTTTATTATTAGGCAGAATGCCTGGTAACTTCCTCCAAAAATGCTATTAGAACCCATAGTCTTAGAGAGAGATGGGGCACCAAGTGCTTAACCGACCTGCCCAGGTCACAGAGGGATTATATGGCAGAGGCAGGTCTTAATTCAGCTCTTCCTGACTCAAGGGTCAGCTGTCTATTATGCATCCAGCCTCTTTAATGCAAATAAGAAATTAATATTTAAGAACATCTCAAACTGGAAAGAGTTGAAGTTATTTTTTGTTGTTTTTGTTGTTGTTGTTAGTCCCTTTATAGAAGATTTCACACGCAAATTTTAGATTTCTCTAAGGAAAAAGGAATGAAATACTTCTTTGGGTCTGGAATGAGAGGAGACTCCATGATATCTAAAGATATTTTGGGCTGAAATTTGATAAACAAATGGACCTTAGTACTGATTTCTCTCTCTCTCTCTCTCTCTCTCTCTCTCTCTCTCTCTCTCTCTCTCCCCCTCTTTCTCTCTGTCTCTGTTCTCTCTGTCTCTCTGTCTCTTCCTCTCTCTCTGTCTCTTCCTCTCTCTGTCTCTTCCTCTCTGTCTCTTCCTCTCTTTCTCTCTCTCTCTCTCTCTTCCTCTCTCTCTTTCTCTCTCTGTCTCTGTCTCTCTTCCTCTCTCTTTCTCTCTCTCTGTCTGTCTCTCTCTCTCCCCTCTTTCTTTTTCTTCCTCCTACCTTCTATCTCTTTCTCTCTGCCCCCTCAAACCTTCCCCTCTCTATTTCTCCCTACCCCCACATCTCCCTCCTCTCTCTCTTTGTGGTCTTTGTGATACTTCATACTGCAATGACTTATCTTTCTAAAGTTACTAAAATCCCCCTTTAATTGGAATGGGAAGCAGCTTTTCTCTCATTCCAGGCTGTTATGTCCTTCCTCAATTCTCATTTCCCCTCAGAATAGAAATATAGTTGATGCACACAGCCTGGGCCCTTGAAGCAGAGCTCAACGGCAGTCAAGTTGTAATAAGAGGCTAATGTAAATCTCAGCTTCCATTCTTGTCTTGATTCAAAACTGGAACCCCTAGAAGAGGAAAGTCTGACTTTGAAGCTCAGGTGTGATTCAATCCCTTGCTCAAGCTGGGCCCATGTTACATGGTGAAGAGTCTCAGGATTGAAGAGTGAGGAGCAAGAACCACGCTCAGTCAAAGATGTCTCCCCTTAACCTACTACAGCCTTATTCTTTATGTATTGGGGGAGGGGGGAGAATGGATACAGTATCTCACTGGGAGAGTATTGATGATAAAAAGTCAGGCTTTTGTTCCAGGGTCATGTACAGGATCATAAGGTGTACTATCTATTTTTTAAATATTATTCAGTCTGTTCTCCTTCAATTATCAGTTTAGTCAAGAAACGTGGCACCTACTACTATTGGGCACTGTGTTAAGTGCTAAAGATCAAAGCAATCTCTATCTTCAAGGAGCTTGTTTTACATTATGGGAAAGTAGCATTTACATATACAGAAATAAAATACATATACTAACTGATTTTAAGAGCACTGGCATCTGGGGAATCAGGAAAGGCCTTGTGTAGAAAGGAACACTTGAGCTGGATTTAAGGGGACCTAAAGTGTGTAAGAGGTGAGGAGGAAGTGCATGTGCAAAGATTTGGAGATAGGATATGGTATTTTATAACTTAGAAACAGTAAGAAGGTAAATTTGGGTGCAATGCACAATCTGTTTAGGGGAGAAATGTGTAATAAGCCTGGAAATGTAGGCTGGAGTCGGGTTAAGAAGAGCTTTCAATACCAGAGAAATTTGTATTTTATCCTAGAGGTAACAGGGAGCCACTGGAGCTTTTGGAGTAGGGAAGTGACATGGTCAGACCTATGCTTTAGGAGTATCATTTTGGTTGCTGGGTAAAGGATGGGTTCTCTTCCAAATCTTTTCATCCCTTCTCAAACCTCCTGTGGTTTCCTTTCCTCCACCTGCTTAGCCAAGATCTTTGCCTCATATTTTGCAGAAAAAATCGACGCTATTTATTTACTGTGAAATTCCTCCTCTCCCATCCTTCTCACTTTCTTTCACTCACAGTCCTTCTGTCTCCTTTATCCCTGAACTACATGATGAAGTAACTTTATCCTTTACCAAGGTTAACTCTTCTACCTGTTCAAATGATCCTATTCCATGGTTTCTCCTTCCAATGGATTTTCCCCATTGACATCTCTACTACACCAATTTTTTTTCTGTCTATCCCTGTCTACTAACCCATTTCCTACTGCCTACAAATATACTCATATCTTTCCTGTTCTGAAAAAAACCCCATCTCATTTGATGCTTCCATCCCCACTATCATCCTATATCTCTTCTGCCCTTTGTAACTAAACTCAAAAAAGATTATCTATAATCATTGCTTCTACCATCCTCTCTCTCTCTTCTTAACTTCTTAACATCTAGCTTCCAACCATCTGTCTAAACTCCTCTCTCCAAAGCTACCTTAGTTGTCAATCTCTTAGTTGCAGATCTCTTAGCTGGCGAATGCAGTGACCTTTTCTCATTCTTCATTCCCCTTGGACCTCTCTGCAGCCTTTGCCCCAGCTGTTCAGTCTCTCCAGCTTAATACTCTCTAGGTTTTGGGATGGTGGGCTCTTCTGGTTATCCTATTTGACCACCCCTTCTCTGTTTCCTTTGCTGGATCCTAATCTAGACCACGTCTCCTAACATGGATGTCTGTCCTGAGACCTCTTCTCTTCGCCTAATAGATGATTTCACTTTGTGATCCCATCAGTTCCCGTGGACTTAATCACCATCTCTAGGCTGATGATTCTCAAATCTATCTATCCTGCCTTAAGCTGACTTCCAATGTTACATCTCCAACTGCCTTTCAGACATCTCAGACCAAATCTCTAGTAGATGTTCAAAATGAAACATATCCAAAACAGAAATCATTTTCTTTTCCCAGAGGAACCTGCATCCTCGAGGTCACGTGTGGCTCTCTCAGTCCTCAACCGTGGACCTTTGACTGACTCTAAACTTCACAAAGCAAATTCCCTGAAAATAAGAATTTTTTCTATGAAACTTGGATTCAGTCAAAGGGCTGCACCCAAGGACCTAGAAGGTCACATGTGGCCTCCACCTTTCTTATCAATATATAGGGCAGTACTGTACTCCCAATCCTCAGGCTTGCAACCTAGGAATCATCCTTGGCTCCTCTCCATCTCTCACCCTTCTTTATTACCTGTTAATTTCACCTTTGCAACATTTCTGAAATATGCTCCCTTCTCTTCTGACACTAACAAGCTTCTCAGTTTTCATATGGAAATATTCAGGAAAAAAAGGCAGAATGGGTCATAATATCTCATAGGCTAGTTAAAAAGTTCATCCTGAACCCCATTATGTATAGGATCATAGATCCGGAGATTGAAGGTACTCTGGAAATAGTTTACTTTCGTTCTCTTATTTAACAGGTGAGAAAAATTATGCTTAAAGAGGAACTTGCTCAGAGTCACACATGCAGTAAATAGCAGAGCTGGGTTTCCAACTCATATCTTGAGACTCCAAGTTCAGTCCTTTTTTCATTGTACCAAGCTGCTTCTTTATGGTGCTGAAATACTTATTGAGCCCCCGAAGACAAAGAGCTTCCTGTCAAATGTTCAACTAATTTTTATGTCTGCTACTACTATCTGCATATATACAGGTTAGGGTCAAGTTCCTCTAGCAGGGAGGGAACTTTCAGATATCATGTATTTCATCTTGCTTTTTCCAGGCAATCCATAATTCAACAAACCAAACTAAATCTATAACAATATCTTTTTTTATCACTTTCATTTCCAATTTTATCAGTTAACCAACTAATCTACAAGCATTCAAGTACCTACTATGTGGTTAACACTGTGTTAAGTACTGGATATACAAGAACAGAAATGAATCAGACCCTATTCTCAAAGAATTTACATTCTATCAAGGGTGACAATGTGTGTGTAGATACATATGCCTACACATCTATATACATATGTGTATGTATGCGTGTATGGATATGTATACATACATACATATACGTACATGTATGTGTGTATATATGCTTTATATATAGTATAAAATATATAAGTATATAATATATAAAGTATATATATCATGTATGTACATATATCATAGCATATACAAAATAAATTCAAGGTAGTTTAGGGAAGGAATACACTAACACCTGGGAGAGGGGATAAATAAAAACTTCATGTAGAAAGTGGTACTTGAGCTGAGTCCTGAAAGGACTCTCCAGGATGGTGTGAGGAGGGAGCTCATTCTGGAAATGGGAGGCTTTCAATACAAAGACAGGAATGAAAATGAAGCCAAAAGTAATGATTTGAAAAAAAGTACTGAGGTCATGATGAAGATGAAGAATAAGATGAGAAGGAAGAAAGCAAAAGGAAAGATATCATGATAGGAGGTTTGGATCAGAAGGAAGGATGTCAAAGACTGATCATGGAAGTGGAATACTTATGGGTGAGGATGAGATAGGGTATAGCCATTCCACTGTGTGAATGAGTCGGAGTAGAGCAGAAGGTTATGAGCTTTTAAGAAATTGAAGACATGAGATATTAAGGTATTTGAAGGAACATCTCTATGTGTATTGAAATTGGAGAGTAGTAGGAGACAGTAAACCAAGAGCCAAACTCCTTGAGAAAGGAGTTAGTAGACCACATTCACCATGATCTGGATTTGGGAAGAAATTTCATTTGAAAAAAAAAAGAAGTTGCTGAGTGATAGTGGCAAATGGAGAGCAAGGAGCATTTTGACTCCCCTACAGCACCAGTGTGATAGAGTGTGGAGGGAAGGGATGATGAGAGAAGAAGCAGTCATTTCTAGGGAAAGAATAACTAAGCATCCAGTGACTTCTAGGGGAAGTCAGGTCTCTGAATGCATGTAGATGGAAGGAAGGTCCAAAATGAAAGAAATTTTGTTAATTTTGCAATGGGAATTCCAGAGGACATAATGAAAGGGGAAGCAATTTGGGATGTGGGGAAAATGGGATTAAAGCACCATCTGAGAGAAATGTTCCCATCCTAGTTTCCCTTCTTGGCCAATCTAGATTATTTCATAGCTTTAACAATAAAATATAGTTTCTCTTCTCTGTGGTTTAAAGCATATGAATTAGACTCCTATTTAAGGGCAGAGGGCTGCTCTTTAGAATGGGTTTGCTCACTTTGTGACAGAACATTTGGTATTTGTCTATGCATGGCTTGAATTGGATATAAACTTAACTTAGTTCTAACTGCATTTACATAATCTTAGAATTAGCTATGGTCCCCTGGGGTAAGGAGTAGCAGGGCACCCTCCACTTAAATAAATCACTAGAGTAGCTTGCCCTTCCAAATCTATATACCCCTTCTTTGGCCCGATTTCTATTGTATTTGGCTAATGTATTCTAGCTTGCTGAGGGTCTTATGAGTCTGACAATAAGGTTGTCCAAGGTCACTGTATATCTTCAAGAGTGGATTGAATAACTGCTTTTCACATTTGTTGTAGAGGAGGCTCCAGGCCTCATGTTAGTTGAACTATATGGTTTCTAGGGTCTTTTCCATCTATGAGATGCTGGAATTCTATTAGTCTATTGAATCTTAGGGTTTTTTTCTTCCCAGAAGATCCTGCCCCAATTTGATATTTGCATTATATCCCAACCACCCCCAGACTGTTAGAAATCCCTTTAAAACCATTGATTGAAAAGCCTTACAATCTGTTCCAAATTTAATAAAACAAAAACATATATCCACTATTCAAAACTTTTATTTCAGTTTCTGTGTTGGTATCTTATTAGCCAGGAACTAAACTTCCCTGATGTGATGCCATATGTTACTCTAGTTGAAAAATTTGTCTTTTTTCTTGACTATAAGCTCCCTGAAGTCAAGGATCATACGCTCTCAAAACTTTGTATCCTCAAGCATCTGGAACAGAGCTCTGTATACATTATGAATTTAATATATGTTTTTTGAATGAATGCAAGAATACAAAAGAAAGGGAGCAGAGGGAGCAAAGAAGCATAAGAGGGTAGGGAAATAACTGGAATAAATTCATGGTATCATTTTAAAACTAATTGATTGCTACCTATTAAAATGAGTATTTCACATGGATTGTTTTGAAACACACACATTTTCTTCTTCCTATATTCAAACCTTAACCAAACTGAAACTCTCTGTATTCCATGCTTAGTTTTCCCCCATTTTAAGTCAAGAAACATTTATTAAATGCCTATTTTGTGTCAAGCCCTGTACTAGGTGCTAGAGATAGAAAGATTAAACACACACACACACACACACACACACATACACAAACACACGGAGTCTCAGCCCTCAGGGAACTTATATTCTATGAGGAACATACAAGTACACAAAGAAGTACAGGGTAATGTGAGGAGAGTAAGAGCATTACTAACAGGAGCAATCAAAGAAGATATCTTAGAGGCAGTGGCAAGTATGCCTTGATGGAAGACAAAAATTCAAAGAGGCAGAGATGGGTAGGGGAAGGGCATGGAACTTCAGGCATTTGTCTGTGCAAACGTATGGAGGTGGGAGATAGCATGTTGAATGTAGGAAGGCGCTAGGAGCTTGGCTTAACTGAAGCATAGAGTTTGTGAAGAAGGGGAATCATATGAAATAAAGATGCAAAGAAAGGTTGAGCTAGACTGTTGAAGGTCATAAAGGCCAGGTTGAAGAGTTTGTCCTCAATGAAGGGCAAAAATAAGATTAATGCTCACATTTTCATAGGTTGTTTAATAGGTTTTTAAGGTTTACCAAGCACTTCCCATCAAATACCCTTCAGGATGTATAAAAATTAGGGTGAGCTTTTTTTTTTCAACTACACAGGAATATAACTAAGGTATTAGTGAATGAAATGTAAATACTCACAAAAGCTAGGAGATAATATGACCAATGCCTAGAAGTGTGGGCACTAGCTGTGATGTGAACCACCCAATAGCAGAGGGTTCTCTAGGGCCGCCATCACATTTTTTTTGACTCCCAGAGAGCTGGTTGACATTTTCCTATTAGCATCATTGGTAGTATGGATTTTCTTTGGTTAGACAAGGGGCTGACTTGGATTATGTTTGTTTTGTTTCTCTTTATCATTAAAGTCAGAGTTTTCAAATTTCTCTTTGAAGCTGATCTTCACTTAGTTCAATAGTATTTTTATTAAAACTGACTTTTTTTTCCAAAGGGGGAAGCAAGGCAATTGGGGTTTAAATGACTGGCCCAAGGTAACACACATACTAAAGTGTCAACTGTCTGAGGCCAGATTTGAACTCAGGTCCTCCTGACTCCAGGGCCTGACTTCTTTAGGTAAAACAAATTGATCTTACTTATCTTATGGATATGTCTTTTTTGTGGTCGCAGGGTACAGCGGGTATGTTTTGGCTGTCTAGCCTGTAGGAGATAAATGCCAACATAGTCTCCTTCTTGGGTTGGGGCAGATTTCATAGTCTGACCAATTGCTGACAAATCTTCAGCTAAGGTCATATGATCTGTGCCTCCTTTTTTTGTATTTTATTAATAACTTTATGAACTCTACTTGAAAGAACAGAGTGCAATCTGAATCTGGAGCCTTCTGTCACATCTGGGTAAGAAAGTCTATTGTTATAAAATGGATGTAGTTCTCTAGACAGCACAGTTCTAAGAGGAGTAAGTGCATTCCAGGCATAGGAAATAGAGACTGCAAAGGTAAGAAAATGAGAGACAGAGTGCCCTGGGTACAAAACACTTAAGAAGGCTGCTCTGGTTAGAGCGTAGGGTGCATAAAGGGCAGTAACGTATAATAGAATCAAAAAGGTAAGAAGAGTCCCAGTTGTGAAGGGTTTTACATGGCAAATGGAAGAGATTATATTTGGCAGTAATGATGAGCCACTGAATTGTACTAAGTGAAGGAATAACCTCTGGTTAGGTTATAACCTCTGGCAGGTCAGACCTGCCCTTCAGAAAAATCACTTTGGCAGTTGTACGGAGGATGGATCAGACAGGGAGAGACCAAGGCAGGGAGACCAATTAGGAAGCTATTGTAACCATCTAGATGAGAGGTAATGAGGGACTGAAATAAAGTAGTAGCTCTGTGAGCAGAGAGAAAGGGAATAAATGCAGAAAAATTGTGGAGGCAGAAATGGCAAGATTTGGCAACTGATTATATATTTGAGGTTAGTGAGTGTGAAGATTGGAGGATGATATCAAAGGTGAGAACCTGTGTGATTGGAAGGATTGTAGTCGGGGGCAGCTAGGTGGAGCAGTGAATAGAGCACCCAGCCCTGGAGTCGGAAGACCTGAGTTCAAATCCAGCCTCAGACACTTAACACTTACTAGCTGTGTGACCTTGGACAAGTCACTTAATCCCAATTGCTCTCCAAAAATAAAAAAAGAAGGAAGGATTGTAGTCATCTTGTAAGAAATACAGAAGTTTAGAAGGGGACAGTTTTAATGGAAATAATAATGACCTACTTAAATAAGCTGTACACTTTGAAAAATAGGAAATGGATGAAAGGAAAGACTTTGAATCTTATTATCAACATTTCTTAGAGAAATTTAACTGATGTAAAATAATTGCCAGAATATGGAAGCAAAAGAAGCCCAGAAACCATTTCAGGAAGCAAACGCTTGATTACCTTGCTGAACAGAAAGAAGCAACAACTAAGGACAGCACCAATTTATAATTCAAGCACATTTGCAAATCATTAGGAAAGAGGAAGAGTAGTATTATCTTGAGAAATATAAAAGGCAGTAGGGAAGGAAAATGAACTTGAATTAAATTGTGTTTCTTTCAACCAGCAAATATTTCTTTTCTTTCTCCCACTCTCCCCATTGGAAAAAAAAAGAAAAACAAAACACTTATAATACATGTGAATAGTCAAGCAAAACAAATCCTTATATTGGCCACATCCAAAAATGTGTCTTAATCTACACATATAGTACATCATCTCTCTGTCAGGAGGTGTGGTGACAAAAAAGCTTGAATAAAGCTTGATACGAGACCCAGCCTGAAAAGATCAACCCAGTAGTGTTTATAGATTAAACCAGAAGGACAACATGTTAAACGGAGCAGATGTGGACTCTTCTTGGGATTGATTACAGTGGAATCATGCATTTGGACTCATACACTAGTATGCAATATTTAATATGAAATAGTGAACATTGGTTCTCTACTGCCTCCAAGATAAAAATATCAACTTCTTATGCTGCCATCAAAGTCATGCACCATCTGGTTCCAACTTGCCTTCATCATATGATTTCAAATTACTCCACCTCATGTAGTCTATATTATAGCCAAGCTGAATACCATACCTAACCATTTCTCAGACATGATGCTCAATTTCCCACTTCCATGTAGCCATATGGGCAGTTCCTCACATCTGGAATATACGCCCTCCTATTCTCAGCCTTTTAGAAGTCTTATCTTCCTTCAAGGGTAGCTCAGGGGCCATCTTTAGTATTTTCTGCCTTCTCAATTGCATTATATTCCATTCCCAGTAGAATGCAAACCCCTCGAAGGCAAGGGCTTTTTTTATTCCTATAACCCCAGTGCCTAATCCAGTTCTATTTTATCAAATATGCATATGTATATATGTGTATATATACATATATACACACACATTCATATACACATATGTGTATATATGCACATACATAAATCCACATGTATATATTCACATATGTATACATATGTGTATATGTATATGCACCTAAGTGGCACAGTAGATAGAATACTGGGCCTGAAGTCAGGGAGATTTATCTTCCTAAGTTCAACTCTGACTTCAGACACTAGCTGTGTGACCTTGAGCAAGTCACTTCACCCCATTTGCCTCGGTTTCTTCATCTATAAAATAAACTGGAGAATAAAACAGCAAACTCCAATATTTTTGCTGGGAAAACTCCAAATGGAGTCATGAAGACTGGGACATGATTGAAAAATGAGACAATAACTATCCATCTCTCCACATAAATCTCTATCTATCTATCTATCTATCATCTGTCTGTCTGTCCATCCTTCTGTCCATCCATCTGTCCATCTGTCTATCTGTCTATCAATCAATCTATCTATCTATCTATCTATCTATCTATCTATCTATCTATCTCTCATCTGTCTGTCTGTCCATCCTTCTGTCTGTCCATCTGTCCTTCTGTCTATATGTCTATCGATCAATCTATCTATCTATCTATCTATCTATCTATCTATCTATCTATCTATCTATAGTTATTGAACTGACCTTAGTGAATTCAAATCCCTCCAAATAACAGTATCAACAATTGTGATCATGACAGATATTCAAGAAAATGAAGTTGAGAAAAACAGCTTGATTTGATTGAGAACAAACAAGAAAACTATGCAACATAATTTTTAAGATACTCAAGCTTTAATTTCTTTTGAGATATCTTACAAAAGGATTTATAAAAATAAAAATAACTGAAGGCTATATCATTACAAGAAAGGGTGATTAAGAAGATGTTAGGGGGGCGGAGCCAAGATGGCGGCGTAGAAGCAGCAAAGGACCACAACTCCCACACAAACACGCTAAAAAACTCATAAAATGGGATGCTAAGCAGATTTTCAAGCTCCAAAACTCTCCACAAGACAGAAAGCACATCTGTTGCTACAGGCAGCTCAGCATGTGGGACTCTTCTCAGCAGTCTGGGAACCGGTCCGAAACCCAGCCAGCTCAGGCCCTGGGGCATCGGGCGGGGAGCCGGGCTATAGGAGAGCAGATCCACTGCACTGGAGGCAGAGTTACCACATTTATCAGGCCAGAAGAAAAAAAGGCTAAGAGAAAGGTCAGTGGATTTTGCTAACTGGGGAGGAGAAGAGTGGGTCTGGCCAAACTGCTCCCAGGGCAAGGAGGCAGCGGGAGGCGGCTGTTGCAGCAGGAAC
>JAQQSW010010941.1:0-12873 GCA_028646575.1 Pseudocheirus occidentalis
CACCACTCAAGACCACAATCCAGATCCAGGCCACTCAACGCAAGAGCCCTTGGCCCTGATCGATCACCTCAGCCCCCCTGCTATCTGCAGACCGTGGGCTCTGAAGCAGCCCAGTGGAGCCCACTGCTGCTCTCAGCCATTCCTGCTGCCACAGCCACCTCCTGCTGCTTCCTTGCCCTGGGAACAGTTTGGCTGGACCACTTTTCTCCCCCAAATTTAGCAAAATCCACTGACCTTTCTCTTAGCCTTTTTTTCTTCTGTTCTGATAAATGTGGTAACTGTGCCTCCAGGGCAGGGATCTGCTCCCCTATAGACTTGGCTCTGCCCAATGTCCTGGGGCCTGGCCAGGCTGGGGTTTCAGGCTGGGCCATCCACGGCTCCCAGACTGCTGCAAAGAGCCCCACCTGCTGAGCTGCCTGCAGCCACAGATGTGTTTTCTGTATTTAGGAGAGTTTTGGAGCTCGAAAATCTGTTTAGAGTCCCATTTTATGATTTTTTAGGGTGGTTGTGTGGGAGCTACGGTGCTTTGCTGCTTCTATGCCACCATCTTGGCTCTGCCCCCTCTCTCCAGTATACTTGGATCAGCTCATAGCTCCACCAACAATGAATTAGCATTCCAGCTTTCCCACGTTTTCTCCAACATTTATCATTTTCCTGTTTTGTCATGTTCGCCAATCTGATAGGGGTGATGTGGTTCCTCAGAACTGTTTTGATTTGCATATCTCAAATCAATAGTAACTTTAAATGGAATTTCTCTTTCTATCTCTTGCTGTTCAGCTTTGTTACTACTCTATAGTAGTACTGCAGAGTATATAGCATATGGTATAGTATATAGTATATTATACTATAGTATAGTATATATAGTATATAGTACTATAGTATATAGTGCTATATAGTATAGTATAGTTAGTACTCTATAAAAAAGCCTATGATTTATATGGTTTTATTCCATATCCTACAACTTTGCTGAAGTTGTTTATTTTTTCAAGTAGTATTTTGCTTGATCCCTAGGATTCTCTAAGTATATCATCATATTGTCAAAGAGTAATAACTTAGTCTATTTTTTGCCTATACTAATTCCTTTGATATCATTTTCTTCTCTTGTTGCTAAAGCTAACAATTGTAGTACCAAATTGGGTAACAGGGGTGCTAGTGGACATGCTTGTTTCACTTCCAATCTTATTGGAAATTAAATTACCTTATCCCCATTACAAATAATGCTTGCTCAACATTTTATGTATCTGCTACTTATAATTTTAAGCAAGGTTCCTTTTATTTTTATACTCTATTTTCTCTAATAGGAATGGGGGTTGTATTTTGTCAAAAGTTTTTCTGAATCATATGGTTTCTGTTAGTTTTTATTGATATGGTCAGTTATGATGATAGTTTTCCTAACATTGTACCAGTCTAACATTCCTGGTATAAAACCTAATTGATCACCCATTGATCAAAATGTATTATTTATGTGATAAACTGCCTTAATCTTTTTAGAAATATTATATTTAAATGTTTTGAATCTATATTCATTAGGGAAATTGTTCTATATTTTTCTTTCTCTGTTTTGACTCTTCCATGTTTAGGTATCAGTACCATATTTGTATAATAAAAAGAATTTGGTAGGACTCCACAAATTTTCCCAAATAGACTATATAGTATTGGCATTAATTATTCCTTAAATGTTTCATAGAATTCACTCGTAAATCCATCTGTCCCTGGAGAATATTCCCTAGGAGTTCATTGATGACTTGTTCAATTTCTTTTTTCTGAAATAGGGTTATTTAATTATTGTACTTCCTCTTCTGTTAATCTGGGCAATTTATATTTTTATAAATCCATTTCCGTATGATTTTCAAATTTATGGGCATGCAATTGGGCAAAATAATTCCTAATTATTGTTTTCATTTCTTCCTCATTAATGGTGAATTCACAATTTTCATTCTTCATACTGGTAATTTGGTCTTCTTCTTTCTTGATTTCAATCAAATTAACTAAATGTTTATCAATTTTGTTGCTGTTTGTCATAAAATCATCTAGTTTTATTGATTAGTTCAATAATTTTCTTAATTTTAATTTTATTAATCTCTCCTTTGGTTTTCATCATTTATAATTTGGTATTTAATTAGAGACTTTCAATTTGTTCTTTTTCTAACTCATTTAGTTAGATGCCTAATTCATTGATCTCTTCTTTCTCTATTTTATTTATATAAGCATTCAGAGAGACAGAGACAGAGACAGATTCCTGGGAGGGCCTCTGGCAACAATAGCAGCAATTCCTAGGGCTATCAGATCATAGACTGAACATTTGAAAGTCACCTATTTCAACTTTCAGGAGTCAGGTAAAGAGTAAGTAGTTCTCACCCCAACTTGCTGACTTTGAAAATCCCAAAGAATACTGCCCCAGTAAAAATCCTGGAGTAGTGGAGCCAGCAGAAAGTGGTGTAGCAATCTTTTAGATTCAGAGGCTAGGAGGATTAACAAGAAAGGTCCCTCTTGCTGTGGCTAAAGATGACAAGCACAAGGTGGGAGGAGTCCCAGGAAGCAAACAATAGGCTGCAGCACCTCAGTGGACCAGCAGGAGATTCTAAGCCAAAGGTGATATACCTGGCAAGCCCTAGCACCAGCACCCCAGGGGAGCCTTTGCACAGCCAGGACAATCAGCAGACACTATCTGTGCTCTAGCACAATACTAGGGGAAGAGGAAACCTTCAGAGGCCAGACCACCCCTCTCCCACACTTCACACTTCAAGCTTCAGGAGAACCCAGAGAAATGCAGAAAGACCTCACCTGGCCTCAGCATACAGCAGTTAGCTCCAGCTCAGCACCGGGTAAGTTAAAATATAATGTAGCTTCTAGCTGCCAGAAGCAGAGACAACAGCACACAAAGTCAATAACAAGGCCCTTCCTTAGTCCTGCTCCCACACCGGCACAAGGAACATGGGACAGCGCCCCCTGGGGCCCAGAAGCAAAAATGCACTTTAAGAGCCAGAAAAAGGGTGATCACAATGAGCAAAAAGAATCCTAGAAAAGTAAAGACCATAGTTTCTCACTATGGTTACAGGTAAGATCAAAATATGAATTCAAAAGAGGACAGCATTGACACTATATCCAAATCTGGAACCTCAAAATGGAATATGAATTGTTCTCAAGCCCCAAAAGCATTCCTGGAAGAAGTCAAGAAGGATTTAAAGTCAAATTAGAGAAGCATAAGAAAAACTGATTCATTCCTTTAAAGATACAGCTGTGAAAATGGGGGTTGGGGAGAAAGTACACTGATGAGAACAACTCTTTAAAAAGTAAAATTGACCAAATGGATAAGGAGGTACAAAACCTACCTAAAGAAAACAATTCTTTAAAAAGCAAAGCTAGTCAAATGATAAAGGAGCTACAAGAGCTAACTGAAGAAAACAATACATTAAAAATTAGAACTGGGCAATTAGAAGGAAATGAGTCTTTCTCTTTCTCTCGCAGTTCCAACAGACCCTGGTCATGTGCTGAGAGATCTGGGAATGGCCACTGCTGCCAGCAATTCAGTCAAGTGGGATCTGCTCCAGCTTTGCTATGGTCGAGTTTGTGCTGGCATAGACTACCAGCTTGCCTGTGCACTTCTCCTAGTCTGGTACAACAGATCCTTCCTGTTGACCTTCCAGCTTGTTTTGCTCTGGAAATTTGCCATGCTCTGTCTCTTTGTGGATTCTGCCTCTCTAGAATTTGTTCAGATTCAATTTTTAGAGGTATGTGAAGGATTTTGTGGGATAAATCAGGTTAGTACCTGCTTTCATAACAACATCTTGGCTCTGCCCCTGAAAACAGATTTTTGATGTTTAAAAAAATATACATTTCTTTTAAAAAGTCCAGTAATTGTTTGAGGCAAGCACCAATTCTATGTTCAGTTACAGATAAGAAAGATCAAATTTGGTGTTATCTTCTTTTCAGAGGTTACCAAAGTAGGAGATACTGCCTCCTGGGGGTTCTGGAGTGGTGAAGGGGGTCAGTAGTAGCCACAGGTGTAATTGGAAGCACCACTAAGAGGGTGGTGGAAGTAAAATGAAGAAGGAGAAAATAGTTTTGAAAAACTCCTCATACCTTTTTCATCTGTATTATAACAGTGTAGAAGTCATAATGATGAAATTATTTTCCAAATAAACACGCAAAATTGAAATTATAACTGAATCAGTGGTCAAGATCACCAACAGATCTTAACAAGTAAGTGTTGGCAGGCAAGGCTGTTGAGCATTGTTATGAAGTTCATGTAATGACTTTTTTTTTACAATACATTGTTATATGGTATTATATCATCAAAATTTAAATGCAGGAAACAACCCACAAATTTATAATAAATTATTAAATTTAAAATGGATTATTTTAAAAATATTTTATATTTTTTGAAATGACACAAATTGAAAAAAAAACTGTTAAAGGGTTAAAGAACATAGATTTCTAGGGGGGTACTGATTAACTTATTTTTTAAAGGAGACAGCAGGCCAAATAATTTTGGGAACCTCTTTTCTCAATGAACTCCTAACAATATGAGGCTTGATAATCTTTTCTTTAGTTATACCTGAGTTATTGAGGTGAGGGCCTGTTTGTGGTCCTGGATATAAGTATAGAATTTACCAGAATCTGTGCTTCAAAACTCAGTATCAGCCCCATCCTAAGTATTCAAGATCAGAGTCATACTTCAGTGGAGTTCTTAGTAATATTATTACATATGGAATAATACCAATACAATTTATACACACAGTATATTAAAGTATTTTTTCTCCCCCAAGTATTTTCAAATATTATCTCATCCTATCTTCCCAACACACCCCTTGCGGTATGTAAGATAGTTGTCATTAGATTCCTGATTTATGGGTCAAAACTTAAGACCAGAGTTTCTTGAAGTGAATGATGTAATTGCCAAGTGTGCCAAACAGCAATTACAAGAGACAGTAGTGAGGACAGCACAGATACACAATGCTTCCTTGTGACATTTAAATAGAAAGTTGTGTCACCTCATTGGTGAAGGGTTCACTGTGACAGGCGAAGGATGGAAAAGCTTCTGTTCTGTTTGCTTCAGCAAATACTGTACTTGGAAATAATTTATATGCTTCTATATATTTATATAGGTTTTTGCACTTGCATGGATAAGCTTGGTCTACCATTGTTACTCAGTTTTTTTTTTTATAAGAAGCTTTTTTTTTTAACAGCTTTTAAAACATATATTTAGGTTCTTTAAAAAAACTGGGAGTAAATTAAGGGAAATATAGTAAAATTTAGAAGGTGAGAAATATTTTTGCCTGTTTAAAAGTACTAATATCATTCTTTTATACATGAATGTGTGTGTGTGGGGGGGGAAATCTTCCATTGAAAATTAAGTATAGAAATTGAAAGTTATCTTACTTTTGGACTGGCTTTTGCCTATATCATTTGCATTTATTTATATTGGTATAATGGAGAAGACTGAACCTATCCTTCTCACATTGTAATCCATAGCTGTTCTATTCTTATGGTGGATGAAGGCCAGGATTATTTCCTGAGTCATCTTTTCTCATTATCCATTTCACACTTTATATTTCTCTCAGTCTTTCTGTATGTCTCTATTTCAGTCTTATTTTCATTTCATCTCATAAGCATCCATTGATTTAACTACCATTTCTGTGTAGATTACTTCCAAGTATATCTTTCTCACATTCATATCACTGCTGAGCTTTTGTCTTGTAACTCCAACTACCTGTTAGATATCTGTACCTGGACTTTCCATAGGCATCTCAAACTAAAAGCATTATCAGTTCCCCTAAATCCTTCTCTCTTCTCAATTTCTCTGTTTCTGTTGTAGTTACTATTATTCTCTTAGACACCCAGGTTGGTACCCTAGAAGCCACCCCTAGTTGTTCAAACTGAATCATTCCCCCTATCCCATGATTACCATCATCCCAGGATACTCAGAGCTCTCTTTAAACATAAGCTTAAAAGTCACTTTCTTTAATTTTCTTATTCCTCTACTATTTCTCCCACCTCCAATGGCTGTTTTATTTTTAGAATTACTTTATACAAAGCCCACATTTACTTATCTGTGAACACAATGTATTTGTCTTAACAATGGAAGTTCCTTTAGGGCAGGGAAATTCTCACTTTTCTATTCATATCCTTAGGACCTAG
Organism: Pseudocheirus occidentalis; assembly: GCA_028646575.1. Lineage (NCBI taxonomy): Eukaryota > Metazoa > Chordata > Mammalia > Diprotodontia > Pseudocheiridae > Pseudocheirus > Pseudocheirus occidentalis. The sequence goes on from JAQQSW010010941.1 coordinate 6,142, forward strand.
CACCTAGTCTAGCATATTTTAGATACTTGATAAATTCTTCATGATTGGCTGACTTAGTACTATTACTATGAAAACTAAACTTTAAAATTTTAAGTAATCACAAATTATTTTCTGCCTTTTACTAAGAAATCTATATGTATTATTGTCTAACTAAAATGGTATCTTCCTTGGTATATTATAAATGTGACAAGACTTGAATTTCAGCCAAAACCATCACCAGGAAAAGTAACATTTTAATAAATAGCAATAACATGAAAAAATATAAATTTAGAAAAATATTGTTCATAGACATATAAGTAAATTCAATTCTATATAAATCAAAATGGCATTTTACTGGAAGTTAATACAAAAATTATTAACTGAAAGTGAAAGGATTAAGTATTCTTTTCCCTCAAAGATTTCAAGCCATATGTATGTCAGCAGTATAGAAAGTGCTGATAGTAGCAATAACACATTACTTCAAAAACTAAGGACAATTAATAAGAATGATCTCCTTTTATGGTAAGCAGTTAGGAGGCCTTTTAAATATCCATTAACTATAATAATGTGATTGGCAATCAATTGACAAAAAGAGAACCAAAACCTGCAATTCCTCTGTAGATTTTAAACAATAGTTCAGCCTATGTTTTAACACCTATGTGAACATTGATCAACTTGAATCCTTGATTAACCAGATAATTACAACCCTAGGCATTTTTTAAAAGGGTAAATATCAATAAAACAGCCAATGTCTTAAAATTAGATTTTGGAAAAAAGGCATATATAAGTAACTGATGTTTCTAGAAACAATGTGTAGATCTCAAGTCCATTGAAGTTTTAGTCTTTCTGGGGTGCATTTATTCCAAGTCTAATATATACCTCAAATATCTTCACTTACAAAAGCATAATCTGATGTACCATAAGGTTTTTAATCATCAAAGTTTACTTATGTTAACATTAATGTGAGCAAAATAAGCACTGTGATGCATAATCATTTCATTTTTCTAGAAAGTTAGCTTTGAGCTACTAGAATTAATGTCACCATCACCACCACCATCAACAACAACATTTTGTTATGTGTACAGCATCTCTTTGAATTTACATCTATAATAGGTTGGAAGCCTCATTATTAAAGTTCACTGGGTTCATAGCATTATCTTAGTTATGCAAAACCTATGTAAAGGCAGAAAAATAATAATAACAATAATTGACAATTCTTAAAAATTTGTGGTATATCTTTAAGGCTAATAACAACCTTGTGATTTAGAGACTCTACGCATGTCCCTGTCTTGCTAATGAGGAATGAGACTTCAAGAAGTGAAATAATTTGTTTACTCAGCCTAAAATGTGGCATAAGATTTGAACCCAGGCTTTCTTGAATTCATTTCTTATCACTTGTGCACTGGTTGGCAACAATAATGATCATCTTTGAAGTGATGGTGATAATTCCTTATATTTATGTTTTCTACATTGTGTGTGGCTATACATTTTAGATAATTTTCCTTATGTTGCTTTAGTTTGTAAATTATTACTGTTACTTTGTTTCCTTATCTCTTTTTTTCTTGGTGTTGATGATGGTTCTCAATCAGAAAATGAATATGAAAAACAGAAATAGAAGTCAGTTTTTTTACTTATTAAAAAGTATCAGAAAAATGTTAAAAAATAATGTTAAAATTGAATTAGTTCTGTTTAATTTACTTTTAGAAAAGAATTTAGGAGTCAGTCTTCCTTTTTTTTTCAGTCAACGTGACCTATTTTTCAATATCCTTGTATTTTTCCCCAGTCCATTGGCAGGACTCAGAGGAGATGCCATTTAGATAAAACACAGTGAAGCATGCACTATACATTGCTAAGTAATTTTTCAACAAAGTGACTTTGAAAAAGGAATTTTATATGCATACCATAGAAACTGCAAAGTTAGTTAGCCATAACAGATGAACAAATAAGCCTATATTGTCATCAGAGAAAATATTAATAGTGTTGAATTAAAATATAATCTAGTCTATCTATAATAGCCCTGATGTTGATTAAACCTCATTATTTCTGTTGTAATTGATAATAGCAGTTATGATAATCAAGTTTTATCAGTGACCTCAGTTTCCTCATCTGTAGCATGAATATGTTTAATTATTTTTTTAAAGATAATATTTGACTCTATGAGCTGTAGTGCTAGTTCTAACCTTTGTTTACTCCATTCTCTGGGTTTTCTTCAAAATGATTAATAGCTATTAAAGTTTTCCAAGGAAAATAAGCTTTTAAGGGCAATGTTACATTTTTATCTTTGTTGTCTTCAGTATCTTGTCTTTGGTCTGGCATACAGTAGGACTTTAATAAATGTCTATTAAATTGCATAAAAATGAATTGAATGAAATAACTTAGTATCTGCAGCATGGATGTAAGCATGTGTACATGTATTACTTTATTTGAATGAATAAATAACAAGGTCTTACACTGGATTATAAAGACTAGAAAACATTTTGTTTTGGTTGTTAAAGTTTGGAAGTTTGACAACAATGCAACTGGATTTGAAAGTTGCAAGCACACTCTATATTTATAAATAGGTTTATAAGATATATTCAAGTATTTTAAATATTCTCTGAAATAATTCAGTATAATACTTTAAAAAATTAATCATGAAAATTTAAGATATTCATCATAGTTCCTCTTATTTTAGGATAAATTAATATTTATTTGGAAATAATTTTAATGGCATATATTTAAATCACAAACCATGTAGATTTGACATAAATTTCTTTCTATTATTAACATTCTTAATGATTTAATAATGAATAGAGATAAGCATAATAGTACAGTGAAAGAAATAATGAATTTTCAGTTAGAAGCCCTGGATTATTTCCAACCAGTTTCTCCTGTTTACTATCTTTTTATCTTGCACAACTCATTTGTTCTCTCTGGGCATTAGTTTCCTCAACTGTAGCATGAAGACATTGAATTCAATAATTTTTGAAGATAATTTCTGGTTCTTTGAGCTATAGTGTTAACTGCAACCTTTGTTTTCTCTATTATCTGGATTTTTTTGAAAATTCAAATATTTTGTATGAGTAGCCTTTAAAAAATATTCAAATTCTGAGTAAACATAGTAGTGTAGAGATCTCTGGAATTGTTTATTTATTGTTCTCTTTTTATTTAATTATATTAGCCTGTTACATTAGAGCCAAATGACTTTGAAAGGCTTAAGTTGCTTGATGTAATAAAAAGACATAGTAACCAAAAACATTTTAATCAAAAAACATAGTAATCGAAAACCGTTGCTTCCCACTCAACAGAAGAAAAGTGTAAATTACAGTTGAGCTTGGAAAAATTCATTCTCCATTCATGTTTGAAACACTTTCTTTGCTTATTCCTTATCCTTTCTTTTTCTGGAGACATTTGAGGGACTTGGGTAAATTTGCTTATTTAGAGAGAATGCACTTTTTTATAAAAAAAAATAAGTAGACCTATTAGGATAGGAAAACATAAAGTGATGCTTGGCAATTTGGATATTGATATGAATAAATAATTGACAAATTAATATATATCTGAAACTTTCAAAACAACTGCAAAAACTTCAACTGTGTTCTAAGAACTATGGAATCATAGAAGTAATGGGCACATTAAAATTTATCTACTCAACACTTCTCATTTTCAAGTGAAGATAGAAATGAAATTACTTCCCCAATGTCACAGAACTGTCATAAGGGTACAGGTCTACGCCACACCAAAGAAAAACTTTTCCATTATTCTATACTGCTTCCTTTGCAACTGTAATAATTTTATTTCTATTTTTGCACCAAGAAACCTGGGAAATAAGAGTTAGCTATATACTGTTGATGAATGAAGTTCAAAAATTTTGGATGCTTACTTTCTCATAAGCATACAAAATTTCTACTGAAATTTATCAAAGGTAATTGATTTCTAGTGCCTAATTTGTCATGTACACACTTGGTGCTAAACTCTGCAATGAATCAGAACATTGTAATGGTGGTATTTGAAAAGTAATGTCAGAAGACAAAGTATGTTTGAAAGTGATCCTTCATTATATTAAATCAGTATTCTTTTGACATCTGTTCAACTGTGAATACAATGCAAATAAGAAGAAGGTCTCACAATATATAGATTAATATCTTACCATTCTGAAAAGGACCTTTGAGATTTCATATTCAAATAAAATGTAAAGAAGGGCCATCGGACTTAGAAAAATGATTCATTCAAAAATATAAATCCCAATATATTTTTCAATGTAATAGTAAATTTCAAGAGAACTATTCAACAAAATAGAGTTAAAAGAGCACAGAACTGAGAAATCAGAAGATCCAGATTCTAATCTGAGCTCTTTCATTATCTTGTGTGATTTTGAGCAAATCATTTCTCCCGTTTGGACCTCGTTGGCCTCATCTGTTCAATGAAAGGGTTGAAATAAATGATTTTGCGCTCATTCCATCTCTGACATCCAACAATTTATTGAGACATTCTATTGTCTAAGCTGTGCCAGAAACAAGTTAAGTTTACCATGGAACACTGTTCCACTTATAGTGGCTAAAGGGCTTCTATAATTTCTGAAAGTGTAACACTAAGCCTTTTGGAGTTTTACGTTATGAGTATTGAGGCCGAGATTCTAAACAAATTAAAAGGAGCTAATAGCTAGGAATTCAGGTTACATATTTATATGACTAAGAGATTTCAGATTGAGACATCAATCTTGAGATGCTCTTAAGATTCCTAATCTCACCTTCTCTAAGGGTTTTTAGAACTTGCTGTTATCCTTGTGTCTTTGATTTCATTCTCCCTAATGCATCCCAAATAACCAACTCTATAGTAATAGATCACTGAGAACATAAATGAACAGGATATTCATAGATTGGCAAAAACTTTATCCTCCATTAATATAGTTAATAAATCTTATAATATGTAAATATTATTATTTGTAGATTCCAAAGGATTTTAATAGGGAATATTCTTCATTGTCTTAATTTATTTGTTTCATCATTGTTTTTAAGTAGAAGAGAAATTGTTTCATTTGTCCTTCATTTTCAAAGAGGATTATGGCATCAGAGAAATGATGACATGACTTGCAGTTGACTGATTTGAGTGATGGAAGACTGTGAAAAGTCCCCAGCCTCATTTTATCCTCCAGAGCCATCTGGATCCAATGACCAGATATTCATCAGGATGACCAGAGATGACCCAAGCAGCAATGGAGAACTCTGACAATTTTAGTCTAAGACCCTTACAAGTACTCACTTAGAGTGAGATAAGGCCCATTCAGTTAATAGACCTCTTTAAGAAGTGAGTCAAGGCATGGCCCCTTCATTTAGTTAAAAAGAAAGGAAAAAATTGAGCTGCCAGGGGAAGATCATCACAGTTGCTGTTCCAAAGAGAAATAATGGCTATTGACAGTCACCTTAAGGCAACAGGGTTCACAATACAAGCCATTAATTGGAGTTTGGGCAGGGACCTATTTTGGTGCAATCTATCAGCTTCAGAGTGAAGAGGTGTGTTTAAGGTTTTGAGAAAGGAAGGAAGAAAGGAAGGAAGGAAGGAAGGAAGGAAGGAAGGAAGGAAGAAAGCAAGGAAGGAAGGAAGGAAGGAAGGAAGGAAGGAAGGAAGGAAGAAAGATCAAGCCAGGAAAAACTCCAAGTTAAATGGGGAGCCAGTTCTTCACTCTGAAGATCATAAGACTGCACCAAAATAGGTCCCTGACCAAGCTTGACTTAATGGCTCTATTTTGGGACCTCCTCCCTTACAGTGAATGTCAATGGTAACTATTTCTCTTTGGAACCCTGAAGGTCTTCCCCTGCCAACTTGATTTTTTTCCTTTCTTTTTAGCTAATTAAAGGGACCATCCCTTGACTCACTTCTTTTTTTCATGATATATTTTTTTATTTGTTTTCTTGTCTACATCATTCATTTTCATGACATTTTTGAATTACAGATTTTCTCCCAGTCCTTCCCCCACCCCAACCTTAAAACAGCAATCCCAAGGTAAAGCCCCTCCCCTGCTCTGCTCTCTTACTTTCTGGTAGGCAAGGATGGGTATACCTACCCCACCCCCTGTATATCTTAATTCCCAGTTGCAGGTATTGCAGAACTTTAAATTCTAGATTCTTTTGGTTCCTCACCCATCATCCACCCCCACTGGAAGGACAATCAACTCAATACAGGCTGTGGATGTGTAATTATACAGTATTTCTTCATAGTGGATATATTGTGACAATGATCGTATGTCCTCCCCCTCCTATCTTTCCCATGCTCCATTCTCCACCCTGTCCCTGTCCCTGTCCCTTTACTGAAGTGTGTTGTTCCAGGATCCCTCCCCCAGACCCTGCCCTCCCCTCTGTCATCCCCCCTCTCATCCCCATGCCCCTCACTCTCCTGTGTGTCATGATGCCCAGTCTAGAGTCCATGCCATTTCCTCCCTACACCAAATTCAATAAGAGTAAATGAAAGTAAAGTTGTAACAGTTATCCCTTGCCTCTTCTATATGGGATGATTAACCCCATTTTGTCTCTCCGTGTCTCTTCTCATTCTAATCCTCTCCCACCTCAGAATTTTGCCTTTTAAAGTATCATCCCTTCATATTTAATTCATCCTACCCTCTACATACACTTATACACACATGCTCAGATTTGTATTCATATGCATATATAGCCTGCTATATTGACATGTGTAAGTATACATATATATATACATTTGTACTCCCTTCAGCTTTCCTCATGCTAAGAGAAGTTTCATAAGTTACTATTATCGTTTTTT
>JAQQSW010010942.1:0-12872 GCA_028646575.1 Pseudocheirus occidentalis
ACACACACACACACACACACACACAGAGTCAGTTCAGTAGAAAAAAAGAACAAGCAAAACAGGTTGTTTGGGGCCATGCAGACAAAACACTTGGCTGATTTAATTTTCTACTTTTCAGTGGGTTGTTTTGGTATTGTGTAGAGAAAGCCTGAATTTGGCTGAGCAACAAGTGTTCATCTTCTGTAGGCCTACTTTGGAATTCAGCCTGGGCACGTTGTGTTTAGAGAAAATAGGATCAAATTTACTTAAAAAATAAAGCTACCAGAGAAAATTGTTCTTTAACTGGAAGGAAGGTTTCTGGGATTTTACAAAACTATCTGAAGAAAAAAAAATAAGGAATCTGTCTTGCTTTTTGGAGGTAGAAATAAACTTGTAAATATCAAGGGAAAAGATCATGGCATCTAACAAGTTAGTGAACATAAGAATATTAAGAATCTCAAGATAAATTAAGCAAAAATCATAAGGCATGTCTGAATTAAGAAACAAACTCTTTTTATATAAAGTGGGTATCAAAATCCTTGGCCAAATATGGACCAGCATTGAATTGGGGTCACTATGAAGGCTGGAAGTAAAAGAGGGGCCATATTTTACTCTCTTGTTTCTTAAGAAGAATACATATCTCATCTCATATGCACATAAAAATGGCAGAAACCTGATAAGTAAGATTTCCCCTCATATCATCCTCAGCCCAATTTAAGCCTTTGGTCTTTGTCAGTAAACTATTTCCATGGCTTTTAATGTGCTCATTCTTTTATGATGAAAGTAGGGCAGCAAAGGAAGAAAGAAATCAATATTAATGGAAAAATTTCCCTGTATTTTAAGAAGACTTAGCTAGTGAATGACACTTTTTGAAGCCCTACTGTGCACAGAATATTAAAGAGTGTGGTAGGAGAGGAAAAAAACACAGAAGATGTAGTTTCTGCGTTGGAGGAGCTTACATTTCCCTCACATACAATAATTAAGTCTCCAAAGCAAGTCCAAGGTAAAACAGCAGCACAACATGGATACATTAAGCATCATATTTTAAAAATATGTACAGAATCACTCCAGCCAACAACAGGGTGGTCAACATTTCACTAAAGGAAAATAATAAACTGGGTACTTTACCTTTGACAATGAATGTAATTGCTCTGAAGAGCTAAGCACTGAAAATTTTGAAGAAGAAAAAATTCTTCCAGATAATTACATCAGCACATGGACTCTGGAAAACGTCTTCTTCCATAAGAAGGACAAATGGACATTTCCTGTTTCACATCTCTAGGACATGTTGTCTTTTCAGACAACAATAGTGAGAAACAATAGTCTGGCATTGGTTCAATACATACTAAGAAATACTGTGGCCCTTGAAGACTTGCCTGAGTCAGCCTAAAACAGCAATGATGTAAATGACAAACAGAAGAATAGGGACAATGTCCTGGGAGGGGCAGTTACAAAGAACAAGGTTCAAGCAGCAGGCGCATCCATGTCTTCAACCTTTGATGTTTTCTGACCTTTAAGCGGCCTTTTTATTTCATATTTACATTTACATAGACAATATTTAGGTCACTGGAGGATTCATGCATTATCTGAATAGCCTAGATGGCATTTTCATTATTGCAGGAAAGAGGAAATGTGGCATGGTAGATAGCTGAACTTGGAAGACCTGCATTCAAATTTTGCCTCATATGCTACTTTTGAGATCATGGGGAAGACACTTAATCCCTTTAATTCTCAGTTTCCCCATTGACAAAATGGAAATAGTAATATTTGTACTATCTGTCCCATGGGGTTGTTGTGAAGAACGCTCTTTCCAGACCTTAAGACTAAGGAAATGGGAATTACTGGTTTTTTGTAAGGAAAGTAAAACTGTAGGGCAGATGAAAAAAGCAGCAGTTCCTTTCCAAATGTCACTTGGCCAAATGCAAGGTAGATCTTCCAAACTGGTTGATTTTCTGAGTCAAAAACATGAAAAGGAGAGGTGACCACATTACACAAGTCTTTATGAGAACCCCAGAGTGAATCTAAACCTAGCAAAAAGAAATTCAAAGTCCAGATTTTAGAAGAAATAAGATGCACATTTATTAAGCTCTAAAAATCCTCCACTTTCAGAATCTGCATTTTTCTTCATCTTTCCATTTAGGGAACAGAAGACCTAATTAACAATGAAAGAGTACATTTAAGGCAAAAGAAGGAATTGGGATTTGAAGGTTAGATTCCTAATACTGGTCAATAATCCTCACATGAGGTGCTTTGGCTCAGCAATGGATTTTCTTCTCCTGTTTCCCAAGGTGATTGAGGACTAAGGTATAAAAGGGGGTGATGCACACCATAGCCTGCTTTCAACTCAAGAAACTGGTGTGAGCTCCTCAGTTCACATTAACAATTAGTGGTTGTTAAGCTATATACATATGGCATTAATAAACATTCACTTTCAGGAAAGTGGGGGCTTTCATCAACTAGATTATGAAATATTGATGAATTCATGTATGAACAGGCAGTAGTCTAAAAGTAGAACCATCCTATCTGTCATCACTCCCCCACATCCACAGGAGGAGTAATGAGGGGGCAGTGACGAGAAAGGAGAGGAAGAGCTGGAAGGACAGAGACTGTGGAAGAAAAATGACAATTAGAATCATAGCAAGGCCTACAACACCCACCTACAATCTTTCTCTTATACATTCTATTATAAACGCACCTTTGTCTAATGCTAAACATTAGGTTCTTAAGTGAAAGGGCCAAACTGTTCACCCAATTCCCAGCCCATTACTTATGTATCAGTGCCAAGTATTTCCTGGCCTCTCTTACACAGTGAAGATTACATGCTGTATATGATGCAATCATTATTGGGCTTTTCTGACTCCCTATAGGGGCATTCTGCACCCACTCAATTCATTTTTTGATTGTATCTGTGTCCATAAATAAACATACTGTCATTATGAAAACTCCTCTAGGTTCTGAGTACTATTATTAGCTAATACTTAATCTTTTTCAAAGGAACATTGGACACATTATTTAGTTAAGGAAAAGAAAAAGAAAAGGGGCAGAAGAAACATTCTCCATCAATCTTAAAAATGCTTAGGACGTATCTAGTGAATTTAAGTCAAGCAAATATTTAACTGCCTGTCCTGGGTAAGGCACTGTGTGGTTGCTGAGGCCACAAAAATTTTAAAAGATCAGATCCTTAACTCCATAAAAGGGGATATGACATGTATACAGATAAGTATGCACAAGCTAATTTGGAGGGGGGGGAGAGAGAAAGTGAGAGAGAGAGAAACACTGAGAGAGAGAAACAAGGAAGAGGGAGACATAGGAAGATGATGATAATAATAACAGTAATCATATCGCTTTTTATAGCCAATATTTATGTAAGTCCTTTAAGGTTTGCAAAACCTTACTTCTCTGTATCCATTGTGTTTATGATGTCTTCCAGTACAGCAATTCATCAGTGCTACAATTTGTCTATCCATTTCCCAAATGTCATTTTATCCCCACAATAATCCTGGAAAGTGTCCTTATTCCTGTTTAATAAAAGAGGAAACTGAGACTGAGGCTAAGTGGCTTGCCTAGGGTGATGTAGAAAGTAAATATCTGAGGCAAGATTTGAACTCAAGTCTTCCTGTCTCCAAGTCCAGTACTTTATCTACTATACCACAAAATTACCTGTATAGATTATTTTTATCTGCCTATCTGTCTGTCTGTCTATCTATCTATCTATCTATCTATCTATCTATCTATCCATCCATCCATCCATCCATCCACCTACCTACTTACCTACCTACCTACCTACCTACCTAAGTACCTACTGATTTCACAGAGGTTTGTTTGTCTTTCATTCTCAAAGAGGATCATGAATCAGGGAGGTGATACCATGATGTGCAAGTGAATTGTATTTAAGTGAGGGAGGACTGCGCAAAGTCAACAGCCTCACTTTCTTCTCCAGAGTCATCTGAGTCCAGTGGCGAGGTGTAGATCAGGACGACTGGAGATGGCCCTCAATAGCTTCTGGCGAAGATGGGAAAAGATAGGTTGGAGGTACAAATTGTGGGGTTCACCTTGTCAAAGGAAAGGACCTTCTCTCTTTCAGAGATGTGAGAAAAGAAGAAGAAAAGGAGAAATACAGTCAAGTAGGTGGCTCCTCATCAAGGGCCTCAATTCTCAGTTTTCTTAGTAAGATGGGAAAGAAGGTTACCTGCTGAGAGAAAGGGAGGTGAAAGAAGTATTCAAAGCTTGAGAAGAAAGAAGGTAGAAGGAAGTGACAACTTTGTAAAGTGTTATAGTGAGTCAATGAAGGAAGAATAAAAGGCTTGTCATACAGCAATGATGTACCAATTGAGACAAGAGAACACAGAATTGCAGTATATTGGGTAATCATGGTTTTGTGGCTTCTTTCAGCAGTTCAGAAAGAAGGGAATAGAAATTATAAAAGTAGATGGAAGGGATGAGCTTATGTTGAGGGCTGGCAGGACAAGAAGAGTAATAGAACCAAAGGTGAAGGATTCAAAAGTAGAGGGCAGTGAATAGTTAAATTGGCTAACAATTCTATCATAATATCCTTATGGACAATATGAAGAGTTGTGGGTAGGAAAATAGCAGTTAGGTAGACTTGGAACTGGTAGAAGAGCAACAGTGTGATTTATGGTAATTACTGTCAATTTGGACAAAAGTCTTTGTTGGAGTATCCCAGGAATCTGTCCTCAGCTGTATCCTTTAAACATTTTTATTAATGATCTAGATAGCATGATTATAAAATTTAAGCTAACATAAAGGTGTAACATAAATAATAAAGCTGTAAGGTATAGCCACTGCATTTGGATCCTAGAATAAGAATCAAAAATTTAAAACAGATTAGGGTTGTATTCCAAATTTAATAGAGAGAAATATAAAGTTCTGCAGTTGGGTTCATGATCAACACAAGTACAAAATGTGGAGAGATTGCCAGAATCCAAGTTCTTTCCCACATTGGACATCTTCATATGAATATTCTCAAGTCAATGACTTTTCTACAATGTGGCACCCAAAATTGAACACAGTTCCATATCACACTGTGATAACTGTGATTTTTAAAAATGTATTGTTTGATGCTGTCATTATGTGATATGTAGGTACAGGTAAAATAGTCCTAATGACCACAAATATATAAGCAATGACAGACAGACCTGTATTCATCCACTGTCTTGATCCACTCTTATCTTGTGTCAAATATATAATTATGACTCTTGATTGTATGAGGCTCCTGGCCCACTGCAGCAGCTGCACACCACTACCCATTTCTGGGATCCCTGATTATAAATTCAGATCCTCACCTGATTTCTGGTCCTAATTAGGAAACTCCTCCACCTAATTCTGGCATCAATAAGCAGCCCAAAGAATTTCCCAACCACATCTGGGTCTGATTAGTAATGCTGCCTCCCATATCTGGCATTGATTACCTGTCCTGAAACAAGCTTATCTTTAAGTATAAAACTTCTCTACTCAGTTCCCACTCTGACCATGTACATCCACTGAGATCTTTGCCATGGTATATGTCTCTCTCACATGAATGACCCTGGCCCTGTGTGTGACTGAATCTCTGTTTGTTGGTGTTGTCATATAATGTGTGTCTGTGTATTTGTTTTTGCCTGCTTGCTACAATGCATAGTAATAAAGCTTATACTTGTACTAGCTTCCCAAATATCAATTTCTATAAATCCCTAAACCTGGGTCTTTTCTCTACCCCAAGCTATGAGGCCAAGGAAAGTACATAATACTGGCTCATTGCTGAGCTTGCAACTTAATAAAACTCTTAGATCTACAGTCTAACCCTTCCTCTTCTCTATTGTGTAAGTGAAGGTGACTTTTTGGAATCCATACACAAGTTTTATATTTGTCCCAATTAAATTATCTTATTAAATTCAGCCCACTGTTCTAGACTATCATGATCTTTTTGGATCCAGAGTTTATCACTTAAGATGTTAGATCATATTCCCTACTCTGTGTTATCTTCAAATTTCATAAGCATGTCCTCTATGCCTTTGTCCAAGTCATTATAAACATGTTAAATAGCACAAATTCCTTAGGCACTCTTCTGGAGACCCCATTCCAGACTGACACTAAACCATTTAAGACTACTCTTTGGGAAGGTCCACTAACCTGTTCCAAAACCATGAAATTTTTACTGTTGTCTAGCCCATATCTTTCCAATTTCATCCCCCAAGAATAAGATAAGAGACTTTATCAAATGCCTTACTAAAAAACTTCAGCCTCTTGATCTACCAACTTAGCAACGCTTTCAAAAGGGTTGGATGATAGGAAGGCATCCAGGCAGAGAAAGTCTTTTAGATTGTAAACTCCTTGAGGGGAGAAATCATCGTTTGCCTCTTATTGTATCCCTAGTGCTTGGGACAATGATGGTACGTTGTAGGCATTTAAATAAATGGCTACTGACTGATTCTACTTTGTCATTTGCTCAGTGTCATACCTATACCTGAAAAAAGTACAGGTAAAAGTTAAAATAAGACCACAGTTTGGGCAGTTATAGGTTACTTTTGATTATGGAGAGGTACAGTGGCTCTTCAGGATCAATTTCATGTTAGATTTGTGCTTTTGAGTGTTAAACCACCAAGCACCTAATAAAGTATCACACACCAGTAGGCACATAATAAATGTCAAATAAGTTACCTTCCCATGCCTTTGCACCAAGATATTGCAACATTATGTATCATCATACTCCATCTTCAATGAGTAAGTTACCTTGGACTTTTTAATAAAAAAATATATAGTTAACTTTAATGCATTAGAGATTTTTAAAAAGTCTGATTGAAGGCAAGATGCTAGTTAGATTATCCAAGAGATCTGAAGTTATTCAAGGTAAAAAAAATATACACCCAAGTTCAAATCGGAAAGATCATTGAAGGCTCACCAACAGAAGAATTTGTTCAAACTGTGGTATTAGCCCACCTATACACAGCATTGTTGAGCTATATATTCTTTAAGGCAAAACTATAGAAAGAAACCCTAAAACAACACAAACACATATGTATGTAATTTTAAAGGAGCTGAAAATAAAATTTTGAATTTTTGTCAATTAAATTACTTAACCACTATATGAATACAATCTGCCCCTAAATTATGTTGACTGCTTTATTTGAATATAAATTTCCCAATTTCCTTTAGAGCTTATTGTGGTTTTGGTTTTAATTTTTTTTTATTGAAAGTTTAAAGTCAATTGATGCTATTTCCTTTGTATATACAATACTAGTACCTACAGCACCAGTATGATAGACTTGATTTTTGCTAACCTAACACTTTCAAATTTAGTTCCCCTTCCTTACCATTATTTCCTTTATTATGGTTGACCTGGGGTTTAAAGCAGACTGAAGCAATAGTCAAGAAGGGATAGAATTGTCCGTTAATTGAAACATTTTCCTCTCACACACAATGAAAGTGAAATTCTTAGGGATAGACATGGAGCTACATCTAAGAAAAAGAATACAAATGTGTAAATACAGAACACAACCTCTGAGGCCCCAGTTCCTTAATCTGTTGGGATTGATGGGATTGAACTAGATGGCTCATGAGGTTTCCTGCAGCTCTAAATCCATGATCCTATGAAGCATGAAAGATCTATGATCTTATTAATGTGAGAAATCCCTCCAAGAGTACAGATTGCAACCCATCCATCTCTTCTTATCATATGTGACTCTTGTCCATGTCTTACCACACCATAAACCCTCCATAGGTATACTACCCAAAATGATGGGGTCCTCTTTCCGGGTGTCTTGACATTAGTTACCAACATAGCATCCAGGATATCCTCAGTTATCCCTCATTCTCAATATAAGCATAAAACATCTCTATATTGGGTCATATTTTCTTTGATGAATACCACTTCTTGTATACAATCCTTCATACATTTTTGGTGGTCTATTTATTCTCCAGATACTGTAATAGATGACCATTTACTTCCATATACCATTACCAGTAGGACACTGATATTAAGAAGCTGTGGTCTTAATTTGTAGGCCAATACCCTAAAGAGATTATAAAGAAAAGAAAGGGACCTATACGTACTAGAATGTTCATAGCAGTTATTTTTGTGGTAGCAAAGAACTGTAAAATAAGATGATACTCATCAGTTAGGGAATGGATGATAAAATATAGCATATGAATGTAACAGATTATTTGTGTTATAAGAAATTACAAAAGTGATGATTCATGAGAAACCTGGGAAGATTCATATGAACTGATGCAGAATGAAGAGAGCAGAACCAGGAAAATAATTTATACTATAACAACAACATTGTAAAATTCACAGCTTTGAAAGATTTAGGAATCCTGATCACTACAAAGATCAACTCTGGTTCCAGAGGACTGCCCTACCTGACAGAGAGGTGATGGATTTTATGCAGAATGAAACACGCTATTTTTTTTTAACATGACCAATTTGGAAATCTATTTTGCTTGACTGAGTATATTTGTTATAAAGGGCTTTTTAAAATTTTTCTCCTTGGGGGGTGGAAAGGAGAAAAATAAATACTTATTCATTGAAAAATATATAAAAAGTGATTTTTTTGTTTCAGAGACAATTTGTAGATCATTAAAAAGCTCTGAACCATCCTTCCAAATGCAATCCAGTCCACTTTCTTCCTTCTATACAATTCTTCATTTGGTTTATTGTCAACCAACAGTAACTTCCTAAGGTAACTAACTAACTGTAAGTTGCCAATTCAACTGTATACCATCATCTGAATGAGAAGGATTCTTCGTGAACTTAGGTAAGAACCCGTGTGTATAATTAGGCTAAAACATTTTGAGTGATTCTGGAATTTATTTAAGAGGTAATACAGTATTGCAGAGCTTGAAGTAGTAAGCACAATACCATCTATAAACAGGAACATGTGGAATACATCACCACATAAAAGAAATCCGATGTTTAAGCTGACTCTGAACGGGCCATCTTTGATTTCTGTAACACAACAGTTCTCAAACTTTTTGGTCTCAGTACCCCTTTATACTCTCTCTGTCTCTGTCTCTCTCTCTATCACACACACACACAGACACACACAAGATATGTACAGGATAAACTGAAAATTATGGCAGAGGCAAGGCACTAACATTAAGGAGACCATAGTGCTTCTTGTAGAAGGCAGAATTTTATTTTTTGAAGGCAGTCGGAGTTAAGTGACTTGCCCAGGGTTACACAGCTAGTATGTATCTGATGCTGGATTTGAACTCAGGTCCTCCCAGGGCTAGTACTCTATCCATTGCATCACCTAACTGGCCCATCCTTTACAATCTTAAAAATTATTGAGGACCCAAAAAACTTTTATTTCTGTAGGTTTTATCTGCATATATTTACCATAAAAGAAATGAAAACATCTTAGTGTTATTATGAAAATAGTTTTGATCTCTTGTGACCCATGAAAAGGTTTGGGTGTACCTGGGCCCCACTTGGTCAACTGTTTAGTAAGCATTCCACAAGACAGAGACTAAGTGCTGAATCTGGAGTAAGAGGAACTTAGGTTTGCCTTTTGATTCTGCAATTTCCTACTCACATGACCTTGAGTAAATCATGTCACCTCAATGGGCCTCAGTTTCTTAATCTGCACAATGAGGGAATTTAATTAAATGACCTCTTTCAGTTTTAAATCTGGGATTCTGGGGTCTCATTTTATGCCTCATTTGATATTAACCATCTTGGGGTCAAACAAATTCATCTCTTTTGTTGCATCATTCACGAAGCTCTCATGATTTTAATATATGCAGGGAAGGCATGTATGGAGGAGAGTTGTTAAAGTGGCTCTAAACTCTCCTGAATCAAATGGATTTTTTTAAAAAATACACTTAATAGTGATCACAGTGGAATCTCATATTCTTTCATCTTTCAGTAAATAGTGCAAAGCTGTAGTCTGATGTAGAATATCACTTGCAGGTTTTTCTCATAAAAATTTTGAAGAGATGGGAAAGTAAATATAGGAGTTGCTTGTTAAGTCAATTTTTCAAAAGTGTTTTTAGTGTTTTACTTTGTAGAAATTATAGTAGATTTTTTCCCCAAGGAAGTGAAAAATATCTTCTTGCTATTTTGAGAATTGATATCCAAATGCCTTCAAACTCACATTGCCTCCAAAGTGGACCTCTTCTATCTGTACTTGACTTAGTTCGGAAATTATTGCTGCCTTAAAAGTATTTAGCTTTCTTTAGTGCCATTTCTACTATGTCAAATATCAGAGCTTGTGATTTCAAAATCTAAATCTGATCACTCCACTGTCACCGATAAGCAATTGTTTATGGTAAACCTGGACGTTTCTTTTCCATTTTTACATGTTTGTTTTCTTCTTTCCAGTTTTCTTCTTTAAATACTTTCTGCATGATCTGGTTTAATTGGGTTTCGGACCACACTATCAACTTATTTTTCATTCCTTTTCTCTTATTGTTCCATTAAGTTAAACTGTCTATAATATTCTTTCATTCTCTTCTATAATAGCTTGCCAAAAATTTATATTGTAATATACAATTTATATTATGCCTTTAACTTCCATATATCTCTGCTTGGCAAGGAGGTCAAGTTATATTTTGCCTAAGGTGGTTTCTGGGCTCTTTTCAACTTCTTAACTGTATTGATTGATATATTTTGGTCATACTTTCTTAGAAATAATAAGAGTTTGTGTATACATTTGGCCCTTTAATCGTTTCCATTTTTTATACCAATAGCTTATTTTGTTTTTGTTTTTTGCTTTTTGGAGGGCAGTTGGGGTTAAGTGACTTGCCCAAGGTCACACGGCTAGTTTTTGTGCTAAGTGTCTGAGGCCGGATTTGAACTCAGGTGCTCCTGACTCCAGGGCTGGTGCTCTACTCACTGTGCCACCTAGCCACCCCTACCAATAGCTTATTAAGTCAGCCAAGTTGGAGCTGTTTTAATTGCATGTCATGTCTTCTGATTTTATTCTTTCATCTGTTTTGTTGTTGATCTTTCTTTTGTTTTGATCTTTGCTCCAACAAGCCAATGTTTTCACCTTACATACATAGCTAATTTAGAAATGACTCCTCAATTGTTAAATAGCTGCTTCCCATCTTATAAAGTCAATTGAAGTAGAGAATTTATTTCCAGGCTTTCATGATGATGATGATAACTATTATTTATTAGTGTTTTAAGGTCTGCAAATTTCATTATATGTCATCTCATTTGATCATCACTAGAACCACATCCCAAATCTGGGTATTTTCACTGGCTGTTTCCTAAATGTGGAGAGTGCTCCTTCCTCATCTCCACCTCCAGCCACCCTTGGCTTCCTTAAAGCCCCAGCCAAAATTCAGTCTTTTACAAGAAGCCTTTCCCCATATCTCTTAATTCTACTGCCTTCCTTCTATTGTTTATTTCCTCTTTTATACAATATTAAGCTTGTTTGTCCATAGGTGTTTATATATTTTCTCCTCTACTACATTGTGAACTTGTTGAGGGAAGGGACTGTCTTTTGCCTTTTATTGTATTTCCAGTGCTTAGCACAGAGTTTGGCACATAATCGGCACTTAAGAAATGATTATTGACTGTTATTATTATTCCTATTTTGCAGATAAGAAAATTGATGCACAGAGAAGCTAAGAGACTTGCCCAAGGTCATGTAGCTAGTAAGTGTCTGAAACAGAATTTGAACTCAGATCTTCCTGCCTACAACTCCAGAGCTCTGTCCACTGGGTCAACTAGTTGCTATAGTGTTCTATAAACACTCCCTATTACTTGTAGGATTAAGTTAAATTGCAGAAGTTATATCCCTATATATCAATAAATATTCCATAATTATATATAACGTATTTGTATTAGTATATATTGGAGAAGGAAATGGCAAACCATTTTTGTATCTTTGCCAAGGGAACTCCAAATGGGACCACAAAGAGTTGTATGTGACCAAAAAAAAAAAAGCTGAACAACATTATTATATGTAATATATGTTATGGGCAGCTAAGTGGCACGGTAGATAGAATGCTGGCCCTTGCGTCAGGAGGACCCTAATTCAAATCTGACCTCAGACATTTACTAGCTGTGTGACCCTGGACAAGTCATTTAACTCTGTTTGCCTCAGTTTTCTCATCTGTAAAATAAGCAGAAGGAAATGACAAGCCACTCCAGCATTTTTGCCAAGAAAACCACAAAAAGAAGTCACAAAGAGTCAGATACAACTGGAATGACTAAAGAACAATAAATATGTATTATATATAAGAGGAGGGATTTGACTTGTGATTTCATCTCCATTAGGGAAGTCCCACCTCATTTCATTGATGTTGGCTGGGTCACTGTGAGACGTCAAGAGATTTCCTCCATAGTCTAAGCTAGAATAGGTCAGAAGCAGGAGTGATATCCGGGTTTTTCTTATCCTAAGGCTGTCCCTCCACATATCACACTATGTTGCTTCTCTATATATGTACATTACACACACACACACACACACACACACACACACTCAAAGATATTTATTACATCAAGTCCTGAATGAATGCAGAGCATTCTAAATGAGATCCATAATCATCACAAAGATGGTTTGGTATTACCATCCACTAAGCAAAAAGCAAGTTTATGAAAAATGCACATTTTTCAACCTATGATATGCAGTTATATAGACAACTTATAGAACTCATCCAGCAGTACTCAAACCTGGGACAAATAGTGCAAATGGACAATTAGCTGGGCCTAGCCTTGAGTAACAGTAAAAAATACTAGGCTAGATTATCTTTGGGGAAATGGTACAGTTCTTTGAATGACTCCAGGTTTCTTGCCGAAACAAAAGCCCTTTTCTTTTCAGCACTAATAGTCTTTCAATAATGCTGTATGGTTCAGAATAGTGGCAAAGCAACAATGTTGACTTGAAGTGGATACTTATCCAAAGGGTAATGGAGACTTATAAGTGCAAGAAGACTACTAA
>JAQQSW010010943.1:0-12872 GCA_028646575.1 Pseudocheirus occidentalis
TATATATATATATATATGTATGTATGTATGTATTTATATATATTTAGTATATATGTATATGTGTTAGTCAATTTATATATTGACAAAATGTTTTCAAGCATATTTGTTTCCAAAATGGAGGGTTTAATGATAGCAACACAAGATCTAATTATTGCTTGTAGAAACTATATAAAGGTCTTCCAAAAATATCATACACTTAAAGTTATATGAACATTTTCAGTCAGTAGAAACTGTTTCACATGTTTCTAAAAGTTGTAAGAATTTAATACCTACAAATATCTCGAAAAAACACCCAAGAATTATAACTAACTGCAAACTAGAAACTCATTATTTTTCAGAAACTAACAGACAATAAGTCTCTATAAAAAAACCCTAAATTTAAAAACATAACTGTAACACACAATCACCAAAACATACAACAGAATGCCTAATAGTAAAAATAAAAAGTGCTTGTCCTGGAAACATTTAAATCCAATTCCATCAAACCTAGACATAAGAACAAAACAAAAATAAAAATATTTTTACATAGACCTATAATTTATTCATTCTATAGAATTCTCCCACCAAATTATTAACTATTATATAATTTATGTTTAAAGAATCACTAGGATCCTGTAAAATGCTTGCCTACCATTAGATGAGACTTCAGTTCAGAGCCTTCAGAGTTGAATCCCAGCTTTCTACCCACTGTGTCCTCTGGCTCACTTAATTGCTTGGTAGATATAGTAATACTACTAATAGTAGTAATGGTGATGGTGGTGGTGGTGTTTTAGTAATAATAGTGGTAGTAGTAGTCACAGTGGAAGAAAAGATGTACAATTAGTTAGAGTAGTAGTAGGAGTGGTGATGGTAGTAGTAATGGTGGTGGTGATTGTGATAAGAATTGTAATAGTACTGATAGTAGTGGTCATAGCAGTTTTTGTTGCCATTATAGTTGCTTTCATTTGTATAGATATGTTTTTCTATGTAGAAAACAGATTTGTAACAGTGAATGCAGTACTGAACTTAAGAAATCCTGAATTTGAATCATAATTCAGACTTACTAGTCTGATGACTCTTGGTAAGTCACATAACCTTTATAAATCTCAGTTTCCTAATCTGTAAAATACAGATGATAATATTAGCACCTACCACGTAGGGCTATTGTGAAAATCATATGATTTAATATATTTCAAGTACTTTGAAAAATTTAAAACACCATATAAATACTAACTATAATTAGCAAATAAAGTGACAAATTCTCTGTATGTACCCATTGACCTCTTCAGAAAATTAATATTTTTCTTCTCTTCCTCTTTGTCTTCAGAATTTAATACTGGTTTATCTTCCCCAATCAAATATTTTCCCCTATGGGATCTTGAATATTCTTTCTCAGAGCCCTCTGAACAGTTTCTATGAGGCTAATAATTAATCTTAGTTCCCCCTCTCCAAGACTACTCCCAATTTATCATCTCTTTCTATCATCTAATCTTACTTCAACATGGTTGTTTACATGTTGCCATCCACATTAGACTATGAACTCCAAGAGAAGCAAAGATTTTTCTTGCCTCCTTTCTTATCCTCAGAGCTTACTATACTGTCTGATATATATGATGTTAATAGGCATTGCTCCTTTCATCTCATTTTCTCTATCATTTAAAAAAATAAAGAATACCTATCTGCTGAAGTATTCTAGTAAAGTCTATTCCTCCTAGTGGCCATATATGGTCAAATTTGCCTCCTTTCATTAGGAACTCTAGTTCATCTTTCTATTTGAATATACTTATTGCATTTGTTTATAATTAGCGAATCAGAAAATCATCTCAGAAGCATTTGCTAGCATGTGATATGTTCCAGGCATTGTGCTGAGTTCTGTGGATTTAAAGAAAGGTTAAAAGAAAAAAATCTTCAAGGAACTCAACATTCCTTTATTTTATAGATATATAAACCAAGGGCCAGGGAGATTATTAATTTGCCCTAGGTTTCAAGAGGAAACCTTAGACTTGAACCTAGGTCGTCTGACTGCAAGCCTGTATATTTCCTACTATAACAGACCTTAAGTTTTACTATAGGCTCCTTCCTTGGATGTTTTTTTTTCTCATTTGAATTTTTGAGTGTCTCAGTTTCTATTCTTTTTTTGGACAGTGTTACTACTATTTATGGCAATTTATACATATGCATATATGTATGTATATATATATGTATTTATATATAAATGTATATACATGTATATACATATATAATATGTATATATGTGTGTGTGTGTGTGTGTGTGTGTGTGTGTGTGTGTGTATATATATACATATATATATGCAGTTTTATCTTCTCCCCCCTTTCCTTTTCATTTTAACAGTTTGATTTGTTTTGCAAGACATCAAAAAGAAATATACTTTACAAACCCTTTTCAGTTGCTCCGTATCCAGGAGTTTATTGGTAAATGATCAACAACTGGATTTCTAAGAGGAAGAGTCACACAGCTAACAAATGTCTGAAGTTAGATTTGAACTCAGATGCTCTTAACTTCAGGACCAGCTCTCTAACCATTGTGTTACTTAATTGCCCTTCACTTATGCCTAGACTATTGTAATAAGCTGATGGATGATCTGTCTATAACAAGTCTCTCTCTATTCCAGTGTATTCTTCATTAAGACATAAAATTATTTTCCTAAAGCAAAAATCTTGTCATATGACACCAGTACTTAATAAATTTTTTTGGCTCCCTATCTCCTATAAGATCAAATCCAAAATTCTGTTTGGCATTCAAATCTCTTCAGAACCATGCCTCCCTTCACCTTTCTAGTTATCTTACACTTTACACTGGCCCACTCTACCAATATATCATTTGTTTCAGAGCCACAGTCCTCCTTAGAGTTCCACAAACAAGGCACTCCTCTCAACTTTAGGAATTTTTTGTGGCTTTCCCCCATGCCTGATATATTCTTCCTCTTCATCTTCACCTTCTGACTTCTCTGGATTCTTTCATATCACAGATAAAATCCTATCTTCTGTAAGAGGCATTTCCCAATACTTCTTCATTCTAATGCCTTCACTCTGTTAATTATTTCCTACTAATCTCATATGTAATATGCTTGTACATTTTGTTTGTTACCTTCCGAGTAGAATGTGATCTTTGAAGGCAGAATAATGTAATGTTGTAATCTGTACAATTAAATTCACCAAATATTCATAAAATACCTAATATGGGGAAGGTACAGTATTAGGCAATGAAGATGTAAACATGGAAAATAAAATGATTCTTGCCTTTACAAGAATATGGGATTCTATGTGGGGTATAGTATGAAAATAATTATATAACTATAAGTGGAATATGAGGCTCAAGTCCATTTGCATAAGACCCTCCTCAATGGAGGGGAAAAAACATTATTTTATTAGCTTTTGTCAATATCTGAGTTGCTGAGAGTTTAGGGGATGGTTGATCCTTTGCAAGCTCCTTCGTGGCTTCTTTCTAGGTGAAATGTCTTGGTTGAATATGTAATTCTGTTGCACTCAGTGGGAAATTTTCTTTTTTGAGTTATTAGTGTTGGTCCAGGAAAATTGTTCCTTCATTTGACCTTTATTTGACCTCTAGCTTTTGATCCAACTGAAGTCCTTCTGTAGGGCCCTGTCAGACTGTATCAAGGAGAATCAAAACCCTTAACCCTTAAAAGAGGATTAATGTAGCAGGTTAAAAGTACTCTGTCAGTCTGATCTCCTAAAACTTTAATTCATGAGTTTCTACCAATACTTTATTCTTTTCTGTATATACACAGTAGACAAATTTCGCTTGGAACAAAGACGTTTACTGAAATGTCATTATAAAAAAGCAAAGTGACTACAAAACACCCTGGAGAATATTCTTGCACACATATTCAGTAGCAGTAGGGATAGTGGACATACATTGAAGCCACAAATAGATTGATATACCTGTAGGGAATACTTGTGAGCAAGGCACGCTTGAGGAAAGTTGACTCTCATCCTTGATGTATAACATTGCTGACATCTTCACACTGTTCCTAAAAGATTTGGAAGCAAGTCTCAAATTTTGACTTCATTTGCTGTTGTTGGACATTACTCTCCTGGACATTGTTAGTTGTTACTCTGACATATGCGACTTTATTGCTTGACTCTAGTCACCAATAGCACCAATTTCTGGCTCAGCTGAAACATTTGCCTCATGCACTACTGTGTTCTTTCAGGGAAAACAAACAGTAAAGATGACAAAAATGGAGTTCACATTCTAGTACTATCAGGAGGCTGACATTTGGGCATTCTGTTTTCATAGCAGGATCACAATCCCAGATTCTAGACTCAATTCTAAAGCTGAACTCCTTTACAGATTGGGTTCCTCTGATTCCAAACTCTGCCTGTGCTATTCACCCAAGTCAGAAAATGTACTTGAGAAGTCCACTGAAACTGCTTATCTTTTTTAGCTGTTCTTTGATCTTTTCATATGCAAATAGTCCATTAGAATTCCATGCCAATTATAATCTGAATTTGAGCCATTCAAGGTTTTAAAAGAACAAGTTCTAAAAGAGGCTTTGCCCAACACCTTTAAGTTTATATTCAATGGAAAATGAACCAGCAAATAAAGAGAAAGTGAGAATGAGAGGAAAAGTAAGAATTTTTAAATAATGCAAGCTCTTAAAGACTATGAGAAGGAATGGGAAAAGGATACAAGTAGAAGGATTTGCCTTGTCAGGGAGGACACTGAGTGAGCTCTAAAGTTGTACCACGGAAAACAAAAGGAAGATACAGAAAAGTTATCAAGTAAAGATTTTTAAAAAATAGAACATAGTAGTGATATCACTGGAAAACAGAAAGAGATGAATTACCAATATATCTAAAGACAGTAAAATAAATCAGATGTGGGCAATATGGAAGACCACATACTAGAAACTTGTTTACGGAATAAAAAAACAACTCTTATGGCGACTAAGAGAAACTGAAAAATGAGTGTAGAACTTTGTGGGACTTTTGGATTCTCCTGAGTTTTAGCAAATCACAACTTTTATGGATATCATCTATAAGTGAGAGGTTTGAATTAGATGCCATTCAACACAACAGACATTTGTAAAGGACCTAGATTGTTTAAGGCATTATGTTAAGAAGCAGAAATGCAGAGACCATGGTGTAAAATCAATTTGAGACATTTTAAGTGTGTTGCCAATGGAATATCCACATAAATGTGTCCAGTAGGCAGTTGGAAATGCAGGAGTCAAGTTAAGAAGGAATATTTGGGAGTGGGGTTAGGGGCATGTGATATAGATCTGAGAATATTTGGGGGAAGATATAACTAAATGGAGGTTGTGAGACTATCAAAGTAGTAGGCAGATGAATTTAAACAGTGAAAGGGACCAAGAAAGAGTACTCAAATATGTAGAGAAACAAGAGTATGGTGTCATAGAAAAACTCTCTTACAACTAGTTTTCCATTTCCTTTTCCACTACTGAGTTCTTTGGATGAAAAGAGTATAGAAAACGCAAACATATATGTCCTTAATTTTACTGTAAAGGTTTTTCCCTAATTTGAGTGATTATTTTTATCCTCTGTAAGAACTGTGTAAGAATTTGACAATATTGCAAAATTTTCCCCTCAATAAGCTTTTAAAAGAGAGGGCTTGGGGCAGCTAGGTGGTGAAGTGAATAGAGCACATCCCCTGGAGTCAGGAGGACCTGAATTCAAATCTGACCCCAGGTACTTGATGCTTAACTAGCTGTGTGACCTTGGGGAAGGTACTTAATTCCAATAGGACCTTACCTTTCCCCCTCCAAAAAAAAAAGAGAGGGTTTTTTATTCTTCATATTTTTGCCTGATGTATATTTACTGATGGATAACTGATTGATTCTGTTCTTTCAGTAATTTAAAAATTTTTTTTAATTTTAAACTTTTTTGGGGGGATTGCTAAACTACAGGAAGGAAAAGTGTTAGGAGAGTGGCAGATTAGTTCATTACCATCCTCAGGGAGGAATTTCTGATTTATTTCTGCCACCAATACTCATACCTTTAATGATTCAACCAGTCTGAACTCTAGTATCATTCTCTGCATGAGAAGTCCTAGAAGATTTTTACCAAGAGAACTATAAAAGGTGGATGTATATGCATATTGTTGTTATTGATATCACCATCATCATCATCATTACTTTCTTTTATGTATTTTCCCCCACTAGGTTCACATAGCAGCTTTTATTCTTGGTGTGATCAATTGTCAAATACAACCTTTTGGAAAAATAAAGACCCTTCACTAAGCCTTGTAAGGACTTTATTATGACCTCCCTGAAAAACTTCATAAGGCCCTATCTTCTCAAATGATTACAAATGTAGTGTTCCTTCTGTTTTAATTTGTCTTTTATTCCCCAATGTACCCACTTTTTGAGGACAGCAGGGAAGCATTTGGCTCATTTTTAGTGTTTAAAAATGTGAATAAATATAAGCAATGTGCTTGATAAAAGTATGTATTTGAAATGTAAGACAATATAGTATAGTAGTTGTACTTTGTGTCTTTTTTATAGTAGAAAGATTGTTGCACTTAGAATCAGAAGACCTGGCTTAAGAGCATTCCTCTGTTATTTAATACCTAATGAAATAAGGGAAGTAATTTAATCTTCCTGAGGTTCAGTTTATTCATTTTTAAGATGAACAGGTTGAGCTGGATATTATCTATAGTTCTTTCCCAGAGCACACGCATGCACGCAAGCACCCGCGCGCACACGCACACACACACAGAGGTGTGATCAGAAAATGGAAATCAGTAAATTAAATTTAAAATTTAAATCACTGACAATTGTTGCCTATATCCTGTGGCCCTATAGATACCTACAAACCTTTATTCCAAATATTTTTAAATTTTTAACTTAAGAAAAACTGAATTAAATCATACTTCTTTATATGTAGAAGCGGAGGAGGTTGATTATTCATTAAGTTACAAACCTCTTGTAATGGCAAGCAAAGAAGTTAACACCTTGTTTCAGCTATTTAATCTACACCTTTTTTCAGTTCAAGTTTCTTTTGAGCCTTGCCCATGATTGTATTAAGTCTTTGTTAAGAAACAGAATTTGTGAACTCCACAACTTGTGAACCCTAGAACTGGTAAACCCCTGTTGGAAGCAGCTAATGACCATATATAAGGAGAAGCTGGGAGAGATATATAGGCCGGGAGAGAGCAGAACTGAGAAGAATTAAGCAGAACTAAGTAGAATTGAGAAGGGAGCTCTTGTGGTGGAGAAGAACACTATTGCTTTGTCTTCCTAGAAACAGGAACTGTGAAGGACTTGAGGAAGACTGGACACTGTAAACTTCAGTGTGAAATGGGAACTGGCCAAGAAACTGGTCAAGGGCACTTGCTAGACAAAGACCTGAGAGCTGCCTGCCTTTGAATACAGATGAAAGTTGGATAGATTCAAGCAGGAGCTGGATTGATGAAGGAAGAGGAACCATGGAATCTGAGAACCAGCCTCAAGTCAAGATGAAAAGATCTCTTCTTGTATAGTTAATGCTGACTAAGAAGATTATGATTCACTGTGACTTCGAGGTGAAGAACTTTGCCCTTTGTACTTTGTGTCCCTTAAGGAGTCTTGTTCTTTAAGGATGATTGAAGACTTACTGAATGATACCTTTTACTTAAAAGTATGTGGCCACTTCGGTGAAAACTATGTGGAAACTTTAGTGATAACTTGCTATGTTATAACATTGTGAATGCTGTACTTTTGTTTCTGTGAATGTTATGATTTAATTTCCTGTGAATAAATACAGAGTTCACTATACTATGTCATCAGAACTTGAAGCTGTTCAAAGCAGCAGTCCTCTGGAAAGCTGCTCATGCTTGGTTTTATACCTCTTAAATTAAGTTAGCTTTTTATTTTAAATATGCAATACATTCAAAATGTAATTTATTAATTTGTCTTGTTTATATTTCCTTTTGTTCTCTAATAGGTATATATTACTTTCCTGAAAGTTCTTGGCATTGCTAAAAATTATAAATTTTAATTCATTTGGTTATTATCACTTTACTAAGATGAAAATATATGATGTAATCTTTTCTTTTGGTTAACAGCCTTCTGTTTTGTGTTTCAAATAGGTCTTAAATTCTGTGAATTTGTGCCCTACTATAAATTATAATTGCTTAATCATTATAAAAATAAGAAACAATAGAATATTTGTTTCTTCATTCTTTCAATAAATATTTGTTGGTTGATTGATATATTAATTTCTTCCCAGTCCATAATGCCCATCCCCAGCCTGTGACAAAGTTTTCAGAAGAGGAAGCAGCTTCTTGGAAAAAGTGGTCATAGAAATCAAAAACTGAATTATCATCAGGTCTCTTCATTGATTCTCTTAACATAGACACTAGGAATATCTCTCCTCCCTTTTGTAACTAAATTCCTTGAAAAGACCATGTATAATAGATGCTTCCATTTTTTCTCCTCTCAGTTTCTTCATTGGAAATTCTAAAAGCAATAAGAAAAGAAAAAGAAATAGAAGGTATCAGGATAGGGAATGAAGTAACAAAACTAACTTGTTTTGTAGATGATATGGTGATACACTTGAAAAATTCCAAACACTCAACTGAAAAAATAATTGAAACAATAATTTTATCAAAGTAACAGGATATAAAAAAAATCTACATAAATCATCACCAACAAAAGTCACCAAAAAATAAAAATCTGCAAGAAGAGATAGTAAAAAATAAAAAAAACACATTATTTAATCAGCAGTTCTCAACCTGTGGGTTATGTTCAATTTGCAAAAAATGAAAATACATCCTGCATATCAGATATTTACATTATGATTCATAACAGTAGCCAAATTACAGTTATGAAGTAGCAGCAAAAATAATTTTATGGTTGGGGAATACATGAGGAACTGTATTAAAGGGTCACGGCATTAGGAAGGTTGAAAACAGCTGCGTCTAGATAGTATAAAATACCTGACAGTACACCTGCCAAAAATAAACACAGGAACTACATAAAAGAACACTATTTTTAAAATTGTTTATGGAATGAAAATCCTGTCTAAATAATCAGAGAAATAGTAATTATTTATTGGTAGGCACGGCCACTGTAATAAAAATGACAATTTTACTCAACTGAATTTATATATTCAGTGATATCCCAATTAAATTATCCCCCCTCCAATTTTTTTTACTGAATTAGAAAAATAACAAAATTCATTTGGAAGAACAAAAAGTCAAGAATAACAAACATCAAGAGAAATAACGAAAACATGTGAAGGAATTTTGTTTAGCAGTATCACATTTTAAACTATGTTTTAAGCAATAATTACCAACATTAGCTAGAACTAGCTAAAAAATAGAAAGGTAGATCAATGGAATAGAGTAAACATACAATTTAAGCAGCAAATCCACATAACTCTGCATTTTCCAAGTATAAAGATTTAAGATTATGAGATAAGAATTCATTATTTGGTTTAAAAAAAGGTTGGGAAAACTGGGAAAGAGTATATAGTATAAATTAGCCATAGATCAATAAGTTACACCATTTACCAAGATAATGTCAAAATAGATACATGAACCAGATATAAAGAGAGATTTTACAAGAACATTAGAAGAACATGGAACATATATTTATCAGACTTTGGGAACTTTTGATTCTTTTCTTAGGTCTGCAATTTGACCTTATTAAACTGGAACTGCTCCTTCCAGAGTTACCGATGATCTCTTAATTTACAAAATGTCCTTTTCTCTCCATATTTCTTGATCTCTCATTACTCTTTGACTCTGGTCACCCACTCCTCCTTGATACTCTTCTCTTTAGGTTTTTGTCACCCTACTCTCTCCTGGTTTTCTTCTTACTTGTTTGGCTACTGTTTTTCAGTCTTCTCTGTGGGATCTTCATTCAGGCCATACTCACAAATGAAGGTTTTTCTAAAGTTTTATCCTTGATCCTCTTTTCCTCTGTCTCGACTACATGAAGTGAAAACTTCATGATCTCACCATGGTTGCCCTCAACCTGGTTTAGCCCATCTGCTGAGATGTTTTACTGGCGTGTGGTCACTGTGAATACTACATCTAATTGGAGCCACAGGTGAGAGTTGAGTGAAGGTGAACATCACATCATCCCATAAGATGAATTGCCATCTCTGTATTGATAATTCCCATACCTACTTATTTAGCTCTAACCTCTCTGCTGACTTTTAGTCTCATATGTCCAACTGCCTGTAAGACATTTCAAACTTTATATCATGTAGATATATACAAAATTGAACTCATCTTTCTCTCTAAGCTCTCCCCTATTTCTAATTTTTCCATTGCTTTCTTGGGTACCATCAACTTCCCAGGTATCTAGGTTCACAAAGTCAGATCCACATCCTGTCAATTCTACCTTCATCCCTGACATAAACATCCTTATGTTCTCTGACACTGCCACCATCATGGTAAAGGCATGATCTGAATTTATGTAAGGCAGGGCTGCACAAAATCATCAGTCTCATGTTCCCCTCCAGAGTTATTGAAGTTTGGTGGCAAGACAAAATCCAAGATAACTGGCAATGGCCCAGGATGCAGTAGATGATCTTGACATCTTCAATGTTAGATCAAACTCCAAACACTCCAGTAGTGCCTGCTTCAGCTGCCTTACTGGCCATGTGAACAAATTTTTCTCATCTACCCATTCTGTATAGGGAAGTATTTGTGTGCTTGGAGTAGACACCCCCTAACTCATTTACTGTTAGTGGTACATTGGTTGCCCTCAACCTGGTTTAGCCCATCTGCTGAGATGTTTATTGGGGTGTGGTCAATGTGCATACTATATCTAATTGGAGACACAGATGAGAGTTGAGTAAAGGTGAACATCAAATTCAGATGACCAATCCTGAAAGGGTTGACAAGCCTGACACCAGAGGTGCTAGTCTTCCTTAAACACCATACAGAGAAATAAAAAACAAACTGGAAGGAAATCAAAAAAGCAAAAACATTAAAAACTGATCTTTATACACACAAAATATTTTTCTGTTGAAGAAATGAGGTAGTGAAACCACTTTAGGATTATTGGTATCCCAGGTGAACGTGACAAGTCAAAAATGTGAACACCCCAAATCAACAAATAATAAAATATTCCCTAAAACTCCTGAACACATGTACAAAAACAAAGTGCCAATTGAAAATAATCCATGGATGGCCTCCAGAAGAAAACCTTATGCTACAAATTTTAAAATACATACATATTGGTTAAAGTGAACAATTCTCCTGACAAACAACAAAATCTGCAAACAACTGGGAACAAAATCTTCCTATATAAAAGAAAGGAAATTACAATTGCACAAGACTATTCTGCATCCATTAAAAACCATAGGGTGGAATGCAATAATGTGGTTTTGAAGAGCAAAGAAGCTTGAGATGCAAGCCAAGGTGACCTACCCCACAATTCTGAGCCAAATTATAAATGAAAAAAGATGAATACTCAATTTTTTAAAAGCATTTACACATTCCTAGAATAAAATAATCACTGTTACAATCTGTTGTGAGTTTGATATTTAAACCTAATCAAAATATAAAGCAGCTTGTGAGTATTATGGGTAAGCATTTTACCTTGGTTCTTCACTGCCCCCAAAATCTTTCAATATGTTTCAGCTGGTAAAATGGGCAATGTGTGTGCTGTGGTATCACATATGTATACAAACATATATACATGCACATACATATACACATATATAAATACTGTTTGTGTGTGTGAATTGGTCCAACTTCCAGATGCCATGGGTAAAATAAGTTAAGGAATATGCCTTACTTTTATCTGATGTTGGGAATGAGACTTGGTACCATTTTATTTTTGCCTGAAGATCTAGTGAATCATTCAAATATTTTGGAGCTCCTACTTTGGCCATTCTCTGTGCAAAATCAAGGAAACGCTTTCCCTTTTCATGTTTTCCCGGTTAGTCAAAAGAAGACCAAGAGTTTGAGGTTATTTCTTATAAAGATAATTTATACCTGGTGTCACCATGGCAGTCATCACTCAGTTATCCCTCTTTCTTCAGTCCCTTTTGACCTGACACAATCGTGCCTGTATAATCTTCCTTGTGATGCACTTTCCTACTGCCAGAGGCACACATTGTAATGAGAAATATATTCTTGGGAGAAGGAGCTTAGGTCTGTTGCACATAACAGTTAGTATAACCTTGCTTTCATTTATCCTCTATTTAAAAAAATGTATAATGCACCATTCTAAGCCCTGAGAGAGATAAATGTTAAATAAAAATGGCGCCTGTTCCTTTCCTTATGTTCCTTTCCTTATTTTCCTGTATAGTCTTTGTTGCAAAGAATGTCTTCAAAGAGAAGTGTAGCATAAAATGAGACAATATGTAAACTATTAGTATCCAAATGAAAGTTTTTTTTTTCTTATACCAAGTTACTGATTTATAATAATACCTATAATGATGTAGAATTCTAATTTATATTAGTTTCTCTGTTTTCATAACAAATCCCATATGTATTAGGATGTGTTAGCTTAATGATGTTAAAATACATAATTATTCTTTTGTTAAAAATAGCCAACTAAATAAAATAATTTGAATATTTTCAAAATAGTTTAGGATAAAATATTTCCTCTCACTTTCCAAAACATAAAGTAGTTTTAAATATGCTGCTTTCATGAACATGCCATTTGAGCTAATTACCTTATAGTAAATGCTCCTCTTAAATAATTGCTAAAGCTTGTGAATTGCTTTCAATAATTGACTTAGTTTTCATAAGCAAAACTAGTGTTATTAAATCTAAATTAAATGCATATTGGAGATACTTAGCTTAAAGTGTTAACATCTTAAACATTTTAACATTGATATTGAAATAAGCTGGGAAATCAATGGCTAGAAACAATAATTCAATCATTCCACTGAGAATTCCACAATTATATATGTATATGTGTGAGTGTGTGTGTGTGTGT
>JAQQSW010010944.1:0-12872 GCA_028646575.1 Pseudocheirus occidentalis
AAAAAAAATAAAAAATAAATAACATAATTTGCATCCTTACTTTTTTCCCCTTCCAGTCTATTCTTCATACAATATACTGTCAGAATAAGTAGTTTTAAATAGACATATACATACATCTTATTCTCTGTTTAAAATTGTATTGGTTCCCTATCACACACTATTTTTTTATTGCACAAAAAGTTGAAACTTCTTTCTCTGGCATTCTAGGATTTATCATAATACCAAACATTTTTTCTAAGATTATTTTATGTTACTCATCTCCACACTCTTCCCTCCTATTAAACTTCACTTCTCTTTGCATCCCAGGATGTACCCTGAATTCTCAGGCCTCCATTCCTTCCCTCACACCATTCTTTATGCCAGTTCAATTACTATTCATCTTTTAAAGTTCAATTCAAAGATGACCTTTTCAGAGCCTACCCTGATCCCTATGGTGTCTTTGACTTCTTTTCCTTTCAGGCTCACACAGGACTTTGTTTTGTAGATCTCTAATATATTATCATATTATCAGATGCATAGATAGGCCTTGGTTTTTTGGTGTGGGTTTTTTTTCCCATATCCTCTCCATCCATAACCTCAAAAGACTATCTACTGTCTGGTACAGCACTCTTCACAAAGGAGGTACTAGAGAATCACAGAATTTGTTGGGCCTCAGATATACTTGAACAAGAATCTCCTCTACAACATATACAACAAATAGTCATCATGATTTGGCTTGAAGATCAATGAGTAGAGGCTCCCACTACCTCCTTAACTCATTTCACTTGTGAATAGCTTTGATGATTGGGAAGTTTTCCTCCTATCTGGCCTAAATCTGTCTCTCTGCAATTTCTATGTCGATCTGCCTTCTGGGGCCAAGCAGAATAATTCCTCTATTGCTTCGAATACACGAAGAGAACAATCAATACCTGAACACAGATTAGTTTAACTCAGTAAATCTGTTACTATTTCAGTACTTTGATTCATCACCAATATGAGCCATTTCAAAGTTTTATTTTTCCTATAGAGAACAGGAATTTCAAAATGACCCCCATCAAACTCAAGGTCACTTATGGGTTCTAATATATCACTGGACTTGAATTCCCCAAATCAAAGGCCATTTAAGAATCCTCAGCCAGTTTCTTCATCATTGGCAATTGGAGAGAAGGGGAGATCTGCATTTTATTGGATTGAATTCACTAAAAGCCCAGAGTTATCTTTTCCACCACAGTTCCATAGTCTTCTCCTACTACAGCAATTCACACAAGGCAGCCTTAAACATATTAATCAATTTCTTTTTCTGGTACTTTGTATTTAAGGAATCCAGGGAGTATTTATTCTCTTGGACATTTGCTAGCTTTTGGAAAAATGCTAAGGAGCTCTACAAAGATTAAGCCAAATGGTAACATCTGGAAGTCTCTGCTTTAAAACCCAGAGACCTTCTCTGCATTCCCCTAAAGCAGGTCATAATATTTTTGTGTGTGTCAGACCCCTCTGGCACACCAGGAAGCCTACAGACCTCCTTTTAGAATATGGTTTTTAAATGCACAAAAACAAATATATATGATTACAAAAGAAACCAACATACCAATATAAAGTTTGTGTTCATTATGTTCATGCACGCACACACACACGCACACGCGCACACACACACACACACACACACACACAGACACACACACACACACACACACACACATGCTTTGGGTTTGTTTGTTTTTTTAAGTTCATGGACTTCTGAGTAAGAACCCCTGGCCAAAGCCTTGTTCAATGGAGGGACCTAAATACCGAGTTCTTCCTCCTGCTACAGCCCACACCTTAGAGGGGTAAGGCAGAGACAAAACCTCCAGGCTCTGTTAGAAGAATTAGATTTAACTGAGCATGACTTTGCCTCTCACCCAAGGTGCCAGACACTCATTCACAGAAGACCTTGGTTAGTTCAATACATAGTGTCCTCACACATCATTTATTATGAATAAGAACTATTCTGGTCATTTTGTTTTGAAAAAATGGTTCAAATCTCATATAAGTTTTATGCCTGAACTATGCCTAAAATAAATTAGTGCTTGTGTGATAGGTTTAAAAAAATACATGAGAATGTAAGAATAGACTTGTTTCACAAAACACCTTGACCAGCTGCCAGATGCTTCCACACAAAAACAAAATTTTAGTCATTACTCATCTGGGATAATTCTGAACTGTTGACCTAGGAGGTAAATGGCTCTAACATTCTACTTTAAAACTTCTTGCATTTAAAAAAATGAGAAAGACTTATAGATACATGCTTTTTACCCTTACTTAGCCAGCTTTCTTTGATTGCAACCCAAAAAAGCAATTTCATTGCAATAACATGCCTAATAATCCCATATTCTAATTTTTAGAAATGTGAGCATGGGATATTACAATTATTCAATTGTACTTGCCTTTTCTACAAAGGTCCAAATACTGTACCCAAAAGACAGGTAATTTAGAAAGAAATTATGTGTGTGTCAAATTAGAAGAAACATGTTCTAAAGTCAATTAATGCATAAACGCATCCTGAGATTACCTAAGGGAAGAACTGTAGCCACTGAATAATTACCATATTCTACAGTGTTCCTAGGGAGGCTTATCCACCTGGCTAGTTTTCAAATGCTATAAGCTACCTGAATATACCAAACTGTAGGTTTCAATTAGCTAAATGGGGATTTAATAGCTTTATTTTCTGAGAGCAAATCTCCTCTGAAAATGTGCAAGGATGCTGACTTTATTCCCAAAAGATTTTGTAGTACTGTTCATTGGATGGTGTTTTATTAACTATAAAATGGAGAGGGAGGAAGTGGTAAAATTTCTGAAGTTTAACTTTTGTGGACTCTTTTTTGCATAAACCAAGATGATAAAGGATAATTGGGGGGAAAAAAGAGGGTGGAGAGACACAGTTCCGTTCTAACCTAAAGTAGCTCTACTCACAACCGTGTCCCTTTCCAGGCCACCCTTCCAAATCTACCTTTGATTCAAGAGCTGGTTCCTTTTCCCTCATGTTATCTCGCTCCAAAGATGCTATCACCACTTCTGGGGAGCTCTGAGTATACCTTCCCAATACCATAATCTATGAGGGAAGTAGATAGTAAACAATATACTACCCATATTTTCTATCCCTTTAACAAAACACTATAAAGCCCTTAATAAATGTTAGCTGAACTGAAGGTATGCCCTCAACCCTCTCTTAGAAAAAGGCAATCACATCAGCTGGAGAGAGAGACACAAACACATAGACAGAGGCTGGGCTTCTAGCCAGGCTCTCAGGGGTATAAATAAGGGAAGGAGAGGTCAGGCTCAGAAGGAAAGAAGAATGAAATTGAGCTCAACTCCTGGAACAGTTTAAGGGAAAACTGTAGGTTAGGGGAAATAATAAGTAAGTTTTCTATCCCAGAAGGGAATTGGGACAATGGCAGAATTCTACGACTGGGAAGTCGACCAAGAGATAAGAGAAGCAGGGTGGGAAAGAACACTGGTCATCTCTTGAAGCTTACCTGAGCATGAAGGTGAGGGATAGGGTGGATGGATGCTCAGTCTTAAGAGTATAAGGGGAAAATGCTGGATTTGGACTAAAGCTCACAGGGTTTTGAAAAGGTAGGGAATGAGGAAGGAGACTGAGTCTGGCTGGGTATAAGTGGAGGATGCTGAGCTGTGACTTCGAACTAGCATGAGCAGCTGCCACCTTGCCCCCAAGAGGACTCGAGTAATGGGAGAAAAACTGTCTTTCTGGGATCAGGTTCTTGCTACTCTTCATCTTGGGGGCGAGGAGAAGAGGTAGGAGATGAGGCGGGTTAGTGGAAGAACTCGAGGCCAAGGTCGCAGTAAGAGTAAAGGAGTAAAGGGGGAAGGGGGATGCGCACTGGGATGATCAGCTTTGCCAGGTTCCTGCATCTCTCCCCACGGGGTCGGAGGCTCCATGAAATTTGGAAGGAGCGGAAAGAGGAAGCTCTCCAGATCAGCGCCCCTAAGAGGATGGGCCCAGTTCCCTAAGGTGAAGGGAGGAGGGGAGAATGGACTCGGGTGCGAGGTCGCGGCTCGCCTCCTTACCTGCCGAACGCCCGCTTCATGCCCGCGTTGGAGGAGGAGCCCAGCTCCTTTGTCCCCTTGCCCGCCAGACGCAGGTTCTTCTTTAGGCGACAGTCCTTGTCCAGCGCTGCAGCGGCGGCGGGGGAAGAGGGAGAGGAGGAGGAAGAAGAGGGTGAGGAGGAGGCAGAGGCAGCGAAGCGCTCATGCTCCAAGGCGACTGACTCGTTCCGCTTTCTCATCCCGAGCTCCAGAGCTGCCTGACACCAGAGACAGAGGCCGGCCGAGCCGAGTAGCTAAATCCTTTCCTACTCCCTCCCTCGGCTTCCCGCGGCGGCTGCTCCTCCCTGCGCTACCACCTCCTCCCAGTCCTGCACAGCACGCAGCCCCTGGGCTCCCTGCTGCTGCTGCCGCAGTAGCTGCAAAGTCAGAATCCCGGCGGCACTCACTGCCCAGCGCCTCTGCTCGCTCACATTATACTCAGGGCCGGCGGCTCCCCAGCTACTTACAGAACAGCTGCAGGGGCCCGGCCGGCCACCGCCCACCAATCACAAGCAACGCCCTTCCTCCGCTCCTCACTGGACACGCCTCCTCCTCCTCCCACTCCCACTCCCCTTCCTGCCCTGGGCGGAGCACGCCTAGTACAGCTTCCATGTTAAGGAGGGCAAAACGAAGCTGTCCACCTGGGTGTCATGGTTTGGGCAAAACAGAATTCACCATGAACAAGATCTTGCCATTACCGGAATGGGAAACCTTACCATCTCATGGGCCCAGTAGGAAGGGATTTTGCCGTGTTCATGGAAGGGCATAAATGGTGTAAGGTATGAACTGCTTCACCATAGTTGACAAACTGATTCTTAAATTATCCCAAGAGGCATTAAAAAAAAAAATTGGTCACTTCATTGTTAAAGAACATTAAACACCGGAAATTTTGTAGTCTAACTCCCTTACTTTACGTAAGAAGAAACTGAAGGAAGTAACTTTTCCAAGGTCACACCACACAAATAATCATTGAGTCTGTACAATATCCAATATGTTCTAGCATT
The DNA here is from genome assembly GCA_028646575.1 of Pseudocheirus occidentalis. NCBI lineage: Eukaryota > Metazoa > Chordata > Mammalia > Diprotodontia > Pseudocheiridae > Pseudocheirus > Pseudocheirus occidentalis. The sequence goes on from JAQQSW010010944.1 coordinate 5,067, forward strand.
CTTACATGGAGGGTAATGTAAGATGATGAATAATAATGGTTTTTATAGAGAGCTTTAAGACTTGAAAAGCTTCTATATTGTCTTATTTGATCGTCACAAAAACACTGTTAGGTAAATAAGAGGGATAATCTTAATACCACTTTACAAATGAAGATACTGAGGCCCAAAGAAGAGAAGTGACTTGTCCAAGGTCATACACCTGGTTAGTAGCTGAATCTGGACTGGATTGCAAGGTAATTGTCAGTCCCATGTTCTTTCACAAAGAAGGATGGATGACAATAGTAGATATTTCAATGATTATTTCAGAGGGAAGTAATTCTAGATTTAGATCTTGAAGGGACATTAGAGGTCATCTCATCCAACCCTCTCATCCTATAGATATGGAAATTTAGCCCTGGAGAAAAGAAGTTATTTCTCCAAGATTGGAGAATACCTAAGCTATATACCCATGAACTCTGACTTCAAATCCACACTCTTTCCACTGTAATCAAACCTGAAAAAAACCAAGGTAATGTTTTTTTTTTTACTGAATAGGTATGAGCTTCGAATTGCTTGAAAATGATTTTCAGTATCATAGTGGTTGGATGAATAATGCAGGACCCATACAATAATTCAAATAGTTCTTAATGTTAACCATTTGTCATTAGAATATTGGTAATGGAAATAGATTCTGTCTTATTCAAAGATAACAACACTGAGTTCCCAGGCCAGTGTTTCAGAGAGATATAAATTTAACTTCTCCTTTAGGTCATGACTACCAGTAGTTGTTTGCTATGTGTCTTCCTACCCCTGTTTCTAATTGTTTTTCTTCAGAAAGCTGTGTGTTTAGAACATCAAATGCAAAAACAACCTGAGGTCTATGATGGGCAACTTTAAGTATCCCAGTCTATGGCCATAAACCTATGAACAAAATGCTATTCATTCCTTCAACAAAAAGACTATTAAGCACCTACTACATAGAATGCCAGATCTCATTTCATTCACTAATTTTTTACGTTGTCCCACAAGAACTTTATTTACAGAAGTATGCTTTGGGATTTTTATTTTACATGTAATTGTATTCAAACCACTAATACTTCAAACCAACCTAGATATTAGAGATTTAGACTAGAAGAGACCTTAGAGATCATGTAAATAAATAAAGTCATTTTATTGATAAAGAAATTGAAACCCAGAGAGCTTTAAGTGACTTGCCCAAAGTCACACATGTAACAAATGGAGAAAAGGTTCTCTGACTCCAACTCAAGGACTCTTTTCACTGTACTGTACTGATTTCCTAGTGCTGCTTCAAGAATTTAGGGTAACTATATCTAATAAACTTTTCATTTATTAGCTATTTTCTAAGCCTATTATTTCTGGTGTATCTATTTGTATTGGACCTCCTGATTTCATAATGCAATTAGAACTGATGGCTAGCAGGAAAAAATCCAAAAGCAAACACACGCTGTGGAGTCAGAAGACCTGGGTTCAGTTGCCAGTTGTACCGCTTACTACCTCTGTAACCATGGAGTAGACATATAACCTCTATAAGTCTCAGGTTCCTCTTTGGTAAAACAGGAAGAAAAATACTTTATTTCACAGGACTCTTGTGAGGAAAGCAGCTTAGAGTTCATAATGACTATATAACTAAGAAGGTAAGCTCATTGAAGACATGGCTTTTCATCTTTCTATCCCCAGGATATTGCAGTACTTCCTAATACTTATTGATCAGTCAAACTTCAAAGCATGTTTAATCTCTAAGTGATATGATAATTAAGTCCATGCTCAATCCCAATATGTCTGATAATTCTTACCCACCTAAAATTTTTGATAATGTCACAAATTTAGTATTATGACTATGTTTAAGAATAATTAGTGTATCATTTGTCAGGCGAAAAATAAGTAAAGGACACATTCATTTACCTTTTCTATAGTAATCATTTCAAAGTTAGTTTCCATGTGAAAATATTTTAAATCAGCAAGAGGAAGTGACTATTTAAAATCTACTAGAAAAAATATTCAGAAATTCAATAGCTCTGACTTTTTAAATTATCATCTTAATATTTTCAAATTCAAAAATTTATTGACAACTTTGCTAAATGTCACAAATATAAATATGTTTTAATCTACTTTTTAAAAGCATATGTTATGAAATTCAAATTGTAAATTCCTTAAAGTAGTACAACAATAGAGACTGGAAATGGTGCAATTAAATGCAACTAAACCACAAAAAAGAGCTATACTCTAACTCATATATACTTCTGAAGAAAAAAAAAGCAACAGTTAAAAACTCTTAGATCTTAGATCCTTATAGTTAACCTGGCCATTCACCTCATTACGAATGTGGACACCTGGCTAAAGTGCTGTAAGGCTACTGGAAATCACAAAGCCTTACAAGTTTTAAGGACAGGATTTTGAAGTTTTTTGCTTCCAAAATAAATCTCTCAAACTATTAAGTCTGAAATTAAATCTATACAGTATCTATACTTTTAACTACTATAATTTAAAAACTGAGCAACAAAGTATCCAGTTGGGGCTAGCATGAATACATTAAGGATAGTCGAATACTGTATTTAAAAACATCATTGATTTCATTCAGGTGGCTATTTAACCCCTAAGAAAGAACAGATAGAACAGATTATAATTCCTTCATGCCTACTGCTGTGGACCAAAATATTCATCACTTGGAGGTTAACCCTTTGGTGAGGAGCCTTCCAAGGACTCTGGTTTTTGGGAAAGTCCATCCATTATACAAACTTAAAATCTTTCCAGCTCAGTAACTGTTATGTTAAAACCTCAGTACTTAAAAAAAAACAAAAACAAACCTTTCAGTACAGTGCTGAATAAGCCAGGTGCATGAAAGTAAATTTTTTAAAAAATGCTAGGCCTGAAGCTAGGAAGAAGTGGGTTTAAAATCAGTCTCTAGCACTAGAGGTGTGACTCTGGGCAAGTCATTTAACTTCCATTGCCATAGGCAAATCCCTAGGATTTTATCTACCAAGTCAGAGAGAAGGGGCTCCTCAGATCACTTAAATCAAAGATTCTGTCACCAGAATACATTAAGTAGCATTTTGATTCTTACTGTTTGAATGTCAGAAATGGAAGGGTCATTTTACAGAAAAGGAGAGCCGGGATCAAAGGAACAAAATGACCAAGTTCAAAGAGCCAGGCCAGCTCAGATCCTAATCCTGGTTTTTAACTACTCTAAGACTCTACAAACTTCCTAATCAAGAAAATTCCCGAACCACAATTATGTAAAACTTTTTATTTCTGACACAAATGAATTGATGTCTGTTGTTTAGTAGTGTTCAATTCATTTGAGGTTTTCTTGGTTAAGATATTGGAGTTTGCCTTTTCCCTCTCCAACTCATTGTACAGATGAGGAAATTGAGGATTAAGTGACTTGCCCAGGGTCACACTGCTAGTAAAAGGCTGAGGCCAAATTTGAACTCAGGAAGATGAGTCTTGACTCCAGGCCCAGCACTCTATTCCCTGTGCCACCTTAGCTGCCCCAAATTGATGTCTAGCTGGAACATATTCTCTTCCATGTAACCAATAGAAGAAATAGTTCAAGGTCTGATAATCAGTCCGTTAGACTGTAAGCTCACTGAGGACAGGAATGTTTTTGCTTTTGTATATTCAGTGCTTAACACAGTGCCTGACACATAGTAAACATTTAAATGCTTGATGACTGGTGACTTGGATTTTTAGTAAGAAGTTGTGGATTTCAATCCCAACTCTCATTTGCTAGCTGTGCTGCATTGGGCAAGTCACTTCATCTAGTTTTTTCATGTGTAAAATGAACTAGACAACCTCTAAGATTCCTGTCACCTCTAAATTTCATGATCCTAAGGCAGAAAACAAATTCTAATAATCCTTGATCTGCCACTAGCAAATTGTGCACTCTAGGATAGACAAGTCACTTCTTCTCTGGGCCCGTTTCTTTTTTAAGAGATTGTACAACATATACAGCCTGAAGTGTCAATATTTGTAATCAAATGCTGGGTCTACTAACTTATTCCTTATGGAATGCTGGTCAGATCACTGAACTTAGCTGCATGACAACCCTTGGCTTCTTCATCTGTAAAATGAGGGAGTTTGGACTAGAACACTGTAAGAGCTGACCCAGCTCTAACACTCAGTGAATTTTAAAAACTGTAGGGAAAGGAACGATTTTTTAAAAAAATTGATACCTCTAGGTAAAAGTATTTTGGTTTTTTTACGAAAAAAAAAGAAACCAAAGCAAAAACGATACTTAAACCACAGTCCAACACTTAAATATAGAAATCTTGAGATATATATCTATATATATAAGCTAAATGAATGAAAAATGGACAAAATAATTGCCCACTAACCATACATTTATCCAAATCTGTGCATTAAGATGTCCATTATTTCACTATTGTGGATGAAACGGCTGGCTCACACTGCAGAGCGGGTCGGTCACTCGTGGAACGCACAGTGTGGACAAACCACAAAGCACAATGCTCTTCGTGACGTCACAAAGAAGCGGGAGGTGGAATTCCCACGCTTTTTGTCAATGGGTCGGCCGGGCCACGTTCGACAGCCTGAGTGGATGGGGGTTCAGTTGGAGAACACAACAAAATGGCATCCACGTGACTTGCCTCTCACACAGGCGAGAGAGCCCGAGGGGCCTAAATCCTTCCTTCGCCGGTTTGCCTTTTCTCCGGACAAATTCGGGAGGTAGGGCTCCCCTTACGGCCGCAAACAGAGGCGGCGATGTCCCGACTCCGGGGTGGAATTCTCGGTCTGAAAAGAGCTGCCAACAGAGACCACCATAAACAGTGGTCGAATTCTCAAATCTGAGGAATCCTGTCCCTCCCCAAAACCCGTAGGAAAGTCAAGGAAAACAGGGCGGTAGCGAAGGGGAGGGTGCAAGAGCCAGGGCTCCACCCCCTTCTCCGCTCCTATTGGCTGGCGTGGGTTTGGCGCCAAAGCCACCTAGCTGGGATCGACGGAGAGAGGAGCGTTCCACGCAGGGCGGCTGGGGTTCCGCTGTAGCTGGACGCTGGTGGAAGCTATTGTGGGTCTTGCGGCTTGAGCGCCCGGAGCTATGTTCTGCGAGAAAGCCATAGAGCTCATCCGTGAACTTCACCGCGCCCCCGACGGGCAGCTCCCAGCCTTCAATGTAAGTCCGGGTGACGTCGCTACCGGAGCGGGTTTGGGATTGAAATAGTGGGGCTGCTGGGAGATGGCATTGGTGGAGGAAGGGAGCGGAGTCTAAGCGAAGCGAGTGCGTGGGCGTGGCCAGGATGGGGGCGGGGCCAAAGTGACAGAAGGGAGGAGCCGGGACTGAGAGGGAGTAGAAGGAAGAGGTTAGAGCCCAAGCTTGGGGCTAAGGGAGAGTAGGCTTATGAAGTGAGATCTGGACTGCTGATAGACTGGTGGAAGGGAGGAGGCAAGGGTTCAACTATGGAGTGAATTCTTGCGAAAGGTCTGGACTTGGGGGTAGGGCCAAAGATTAGGGGAAGAATGGAAGGTGGGAACTGGGCTTGGATTTGAAAGGGAGGGGAGAGCAGGAGGGTAGATGGGGTACAAAGCGGTGTGTCTGGATCAGGGAAAGGACCAGGAGAAAGAAGATGAGAGGCTGAATGAGGGTGTAAGGGAAGGGGAATACCCCAAGGAAGATGTGTTTAGGGGATGTGCTAAAAATAATGGAATGCATGCAAGAGGAGAGTGGCTAAATAAATGAAGAAGGGATGTGGAAAGTATAGATCAGTTAACTGTATCTAGGCCTGCCTCTAAGTGTATCCCTACAGCAGTATCTGTTCTTAAGATTTCCTTTTTTCCTGGCTAATTATTCCAAGAAACAGTAGTAATAGACAGGTCCTTTTTTTTTTTTTTGACAAATTGTGACTATCTGAAGTTTAATGGACTAATCGGAAGATTCAGGTTCTAGTCCAAGCTCTGACTTCTCTGTGTCTCTGTCCTTATCAGCAAAAGATGGTCATGTACCTGAAGAGATAGATAGATATAGATATGGAGATATCTAGGGGTCTTCATGGAGAAGTGAACCATGAATTGGATGTTAAAGGATGGATTGGAACCTTGGGTGATTCCTAAAGTCCCTGAAAACTGACAACCTGTGATATGACTCTTTGAGTCTTAGTTTAGTGGTTTATTTTTTTTGGATAGGGGGAAGGGCAGGGGAGTACTGATTTACCCATGCAATTTATTTTCAGAAGGTAGGCCTCAAATCTTAGAGATAACCCACCAGGCAACATATGTAGATGTAATTTGACCTAGGAAAAAGAGTTAGTGGGGAAAAGAGCAATCACTTATCTTTACCTTTGTACTTTATTATTTGCTGTTTACCTTCTTCCACCTCATCTCTACCTACTGAGTTCTTCTAAGATGTTTCCCATTATCATCACCACCATCATCATTATAGTTCTAAGTCAGTCAATAACATGAATTGTGCTTACTGAGTTCCCAACCTGCTAAAGGGAGATAATACTCAGAGAAGATACAAATGTACAAATGTGGTCTTTCCTGCTGAATGTTTTCTGTGTAAAATAAACTACATAATAGATCTTTCATAAACAACAGATAAAACTTGGAATGGGATTATACTTAAGTTTTTTGAATTAATTTAATAGTTTTGAATTTAGTGTTGAATTAGGATTGAATTTAGGACTAAATTTAGTATTTATGAATTTTGTAATTTTGTCCACATGGGGAATTCCTGGTTTGGAAACTACCTCCTCAGATACGCCATCAGCCAATCACAACTTTGTAATTTGTAGATTTAGAGATTAGCCTGGGGGGGTAGTAACTGAGTTAAAGACTGCCTATGGTCTCATGACTTGAATCAGGTCTTACTGATCTACCATGTCACCCTTCCTTTCATTTAGATATGTTATATGGTACTGTAAAGTTAAATTCAATAGACATTAAATAATATAAATTCATACTGTGTGCAGACACTGAGTTGTATACTCTGTGGGATGAAGTTTAGGTAAGACACAATCCAGACCTTTGGGAAATTGACAGCCCTATTGGGGGAATGATACACACATAGATAATATCCTAAGTACACTAGACAAGTAGAGGACAAATTGCTGTAATTGTTCAGTGAGGGGATTGGGAAATGCTTCACAGAGAAGATGATGTTGAGTTGAATTTGGAATTGTAGCGGGTGAAAAGGGAAAGACTTCGTAGTTCCTGGAGCAGCATGAATACAATAAAGTACATGATATGTTTCAGGTACATAGAGTAGTTAAAGGATATCCCCTTGAATACTGTACAATCCAGCCATGCTGGCCTGCTTGTTTCAGGGTGCACATAAGCTCTCTCTGTCACCTCTGTGTCTTTGTATTGGTTTTTATTCCTGGTTTGGAATAACATTCCATTCTTCACCTCCACCTCCCAGAATCCTTGGTATCCTTCACATCTCAGCTGATGGGCCATCTTCTAAGTGAAATTTTTCCTGATCCTCTGACTACTAATACATTCTCTCCTAAAACTACCTTGTATTCATCTTACTCCTTAAAATGTACTTCATTTTACTATATATTTTGTATATGCTTGCGTACATATGTGGCTTACCCATTAAGATGTAAACTGCTTGAGCTCAATGTTTCACTTTTTGTATCCTTGGTGCTTATTAGTAGTTGCTTAGATAGTGGATGCTTAGTAAATGCTTGTTGGTTGATGATTGTTAATTTGCAAGTAATAAAATGTAAGGTAGAGCCACATTATAGATGGTGAAAATGATTTGACTTTTCCTGGTAGGCAGTTAGAAACACTAATGACTTGAGGAGTACCACTACCTGCTGGGGTTCTCAATTGGCCTTTTTTTTTTTT
>JAQQSW010010945.1:0-12872 GCA_028646575.1 Pseudocheirus occidentalis
TAGGCAGATGACTTTAAAGTTCAGAAGTGGATAGGCATGACATTCTCTCTATCCCCATCACACTTACTCTCTTAACTCTCTACTCTCTTCCCTGCCAGTCCAATACTAACATTCAAATGCTTTTATTATATCCCTACAACACATAACAATCACTATGTTTAATTCTAGTGATGCAAAACTGAAATGAAATACTGCCCCTCCCCTCAAGGAACTTATATTATGCTAAGGTAATATACAATAAATGTAGTTAAGCATACACATGGTTACTTTGAAGACTTCTAACCCTTAGCAGAGTAATAAAATAAAACTACCCACAGTAAGACATGTTTTCTGAGACTTGAAGGATGGTAGGGATTCTAAGAAGCAAAAAAAAAGACCTCAGAGAACATTCCAGACTTGTGAGATAGCCTATACAAAAGCATGGTGGCAAGACTGTTATGTTACAGTGGGAGAATATCTGATAGGCTAGTTTGATCAGAATCTAGAGTGTAAGAAACGGAATAATGTGTAGCAAATTTGGAAAGATATTTGGGAACAAGATTGTGAAAGTCTTTGCATGTTAGATGAGGAGTTTGTCATATCCTAGAGGCAGCTGGAAACCACTGGAACTTCTTATGGATTGGTGTGACATCATTGCATTTGTTCTTTAAGATTCTTTATGCCAGCTATATAGAGGATGAACTGGAGGAGGTAGAGACAGGAAGCCAATTGTCCAAACTCGAAATTACTGCAATAGTCTAGGAAAATGGTAATCAGGGCTTCACCTAGACAGGTGGCTTGAGAGTAGAGACAAGGGGGCAAGCTCCAAGACAGATGTCACATTAGTTGCTAAACCTGATTATCAGAATCTGGAATAATGCTTTAGGAACATTTCTTCTAAAGTGAAAGCCATTTAGGCAGGAGGACTAGTGAGCCATATTTTATGAAATCTTAGTTTTGTCAATGACCTAAAAGATCAGTTAGTCCTACCTTCTTTTCAGTTTTTTTCTATCATTCTTTTGATTTCAAACATACAAATGTTATATAGGTTTGGGAGGACTGTCTAAGGACTAATATCCCCATAAAATAGTGTAAAATATCTATTTTGTAAACTTAACACAACTAAAAAACAACAGAAAACATTTTCCAGGGATGTCTTATTGCTTGACTTCCATAGAAACATCACAGTAATACTTCCTTGACCTCTTATGCATAGTTTATAGCTAGGATCAATCTTCTTTTATGTTCATTTATGAGAGAGAAAATAGTATATTAATGCAAGTGATACAATCAACACTCAGCTTCTTCTTGGGACTGCTTAGTCTAGTATATAAAATATAAGGAAAATAAATTCATATCTCTATTCTTTAGTCTGCCAACACTGGTAGTTTCAAAGTTTCCACCTTCTTTCATTTTACTCACTTGGTATATTTGAGATCCTGCCAAACTAAAAAAATTTCTACTCCCTCCAAAACATACTATCACTGTTTGCAGCAAAGCTAGTGTTCCTATCATTCCTTCTTCCTGAAACACTTCAATGGATTCACCTTCTGAATTCCTACTCATGCTTTAAAACTCTATTCAAATGAATTTTTATTCCCTTGGGACAGATTGTCTTTTTAGACACTATGTCATCATGGGTCTATCACTTAACCTCTCTGAGACTCAGCTGAATTATTTTTAAAACTAAGGTAATATAGTATTTGTACTTTGTGGACTTGAAAAAGATATATAAATATAAATTTTCGTTAGAAGTACATAGATGGCTTAATGGATTTGATGATGGAATTAAAATTATGATCACTTGAGTTCAAATCCTACATCTAATACTTAATAGTTATGTGACCCCAGTCAAATCACTTCATGTCTTCACGGAATTGGTTAATTCATCAAGGAAATGGGTATAATAATGGAACCTTGATACAGGTAAATTGTGCAATGGATGGAGCATTTAGTCTGGAGTTGGGAAGATTTGAGTTTAAATCTAGCCATAAAAACTAGCTATGTGACCCTAGACATGTTACTTAAACTCTTATAACCTCAGTTACAAGTTATACCCATAAAATGTAGACGAGGACAGAATGTAGATTCAGTTATGTGATACAATGAATAAAGCACTGGGTAGGAAGCCATGTGAAGATAGGAGTTTAAATCTAATTCAAACACTTACTAGCTGTGTGACTTTGAGTAAGTCACTTAACTTTTATCTTAGTGCCCTCAACTATAAAACTGGGGTAATAATAAGACCTTCTTCACAGAGTTTTGAGGATCAAATATGTTTGTAAGAGCTTGGCACTATCCCTTGCAAATAGTAGGCATTTAAGAAACGTTCCTTTCTTTCTTTTTCCCCTACATCCCACACTCATGATAATGACATGAGACTCTATATGTAACTTTACATTTTAAGAGTTGATACGGATTCTTTTATTATTTTGTAGAATTTTAAGAGGTAGTGATACAAGAACCTGGGAAGAAGGAACAAAGAAAATAAACATTAAAGAAATAGGAATATATGTAGCATGTTCATTTTGGCTTTAACATTCTCTATATTTTGGAGATTCGCATAAGATAACCATAAGTAGTACACTGATTTATTTTATTATACTTATGAGTAAGATTTCATGCCCGGTGTTGGAGAGACTGGGGATATATTTTTGACCCACTTGTTGCATGGCTAAGGATTTTAGACCCAATGGAGAACACATTAAAGTATTTGAGTGTGGGCGTGTCAAAATCAGAAGATTAATGTTGCAATAGAGTGTTAGATGAATCAAAAGGAGAGGTCTTTGATGCTTCTCATTATGAATAGCATAAAATCTGATAATGTATAGCATTTCCTAAAAGTCTTAGTGCATGTTTAAGTTATTGAAGTAAAGCTTAAAATTGACTATGACTTTTGGGACATGTAACACTCATTCATTATTGAACATATATTTAAATCCAAAATTTAATCTTTCAGAATATGCAATTTAATAAAATTTCTTTAAAAGGTGCATGTGTACATATACACAAATACATATAGATATGTACATATATACATATGTATGTGTATATATATATACACACATATATATATATGTATGTGTGTTTATCAGCTTTGATGTTCTAGTTTAAGGAATATAAGATGTTATTCCATAAATTGAAACCATTAAAATTTCCTTTTAATGGCACTATATGGCTGTGTATCATGGAATTCTACCATAGTCAAACCACCAAAATTTTAGTGTAAATGAAAAAGAAGAAAGTATGTTGGGAGTACATATCAACTCTGCTTGCCTCAGTTTCCTCATGTGAAAAATGGGGATTATTATCACACTTATCTTTGAGGGTAAGAATGATATGGCCTAGAATTTTAAAGTAGCTGACAAAATTTAAAACAATAGGTTATTGTTATTATTATTTTTGTCATTATTTTATTATTGTTGTTACTACTACTACTACTACTACTACTACTACAAATGACTTTCAAGAAAAAAGTAGGATGAAGAATATCATATAGGAAATATATAACATTTTTTTAAATGGTCTTAACACCATTGAACCATAAATAAAGAGCTAGAAGGGACTTCATAGGCCATCCATTCAAAATTCCTTATTTTATAGATGGGGATGCTCATTACCCTTTGATGTAGCAGGAGTGAGGAATCAATGAGGTCTTTATCACAACATGGTGGAAGAATAAATGGGCACATTCAGGACATGAGAGTTGCATTTTTTTTGTGAAGAACTGATGAGACTACATGTACAAGATGGGAAGGAATGGATAAGATGTGATTAGAATGAAGGAGGCAGTGCATACATCACTGAGTTCGGAGATCTATCCAAACTTTGGACAATATCTAACGATGCTCTTCAGCACTTGATAGTGAGACCAGCTCAACACAAAGTCACTACAGTGACTTAGGTTTCAGAGTGTTCTAAAGTTGTTCACTAAAAAAAAGTGAAAAATGCGTCTCTCTCTTCATTCTACCATAGTAATTTTTATACATGAGACTGACATCTTTAATTATTCTTTGAATTAATAAAGATGGTAGATCAATAGCTCAGTCCATCTATTTATCTCCCATCTCTGTCGTTCAATGTATATATCTATTAGATCAAAGAATAAAGATATGGCTGTGAAAAAATACTGTTGTAGCTTGTAAACATATTAATAATGATAGACAGACCAACAGATAAAGATAGACATAGAGAGATAGAGATAGACAGAGAAAGAGATAAATAAATGGATAGGTAGATAGATCATAGAGATAGATGGATAGAGATAGACAGACTGACAGAGAGACAGATAGATTCATAGATAGATAAATGAATAGATAGTTTAAGCTTAAGCTTATATAGTACTAATTATCCTAGAGCCCTCAGTATTGGAATGCCAGGTTTGTTACATTACACCCCTTTCTTAGGACTCTCCAATATTTTTAAAGGGATCTTTGGGTGTCTAGGCTCCCTTCAAAGAGCTCCAATAGTGTTTCACCAATAGAGGGATCCCCTGAGCCTTAGTTTCATTTGACCGCTAACAGTTGGATTAGTTTTTATAAAGGCTTATTTACTTCAGGAGGTATAAATATAAATATACAATTTACTCTCAAAAGACTTAATCCTCTGCTTCTCAAGCCACCTGGATCTCTGAGGAGGGGAAAGGGATTAATTTCACCATTTAGTTCAGTTTCTATAGAGTACAGTCCCAAATTCCAAGTCCAAAACCTTCCTTGGGCTCCTGGCCCAGATACACTGGCTCCTCCAGGATTCCCTACTGCTCTGACTCTCTTCAATATCTTGCCTGGACTCCTGGCTTCAAGTTAGTCATTGTCCCAGCTCCTGAATCCAGAGGATATTACTGCTGTCAGAAACTAAAACTGAGGGGAAAAGATACAAAATAGAAACAAACTCTCCAGGCTCATTTCTATAACCTTGGGCCTTCTTGTAACATGGCAATTCCAGACAGGGACTCACCAAACCGTGGGTGAGTCTCAGTCTGCAGTAATGCCCAGGGGCTGGGTCAATGGCAGGGAGGTGTAACAACAGCTGAAAGTGGAAAATCATTCTTTCTTCTACTTCATGAAATTGTTTGGAGAAAGAGATACACAGATATATACAGGCATGCATATTACTTATAAAGGCAGCACACTCATTCCAGAATAATCTGATTATAACATTCCAATACTCAAAAAACCTTCAACTCCCCTTTGGCTGCCAAATAGAATTGAAATTCATTAAATATCTATCAAGTAGAGACTTCTCAGTATGTTCCTCACCTTTCTCTTCATCATCTTGCACATATCTTGCACATAGTAGATGCAGAAGGAATGATAATTTTGCTTTTGTCCTTTGCCTATTGAGTTCAAATTTTTGTTTTCTCAGGGAGTTTTATGTTGTCTTATCATTGATCCCCCAGAAGACAGAGAGATGATCCAATATTTTGTTCCTCATCCCATCACTCCATTTTTCTTTTGTATATACCCTGTTAATGTCCAAACACAGTGTGATTTAAACCTTCGATGTATCAGAACAGTAGGGCTTGCAATAAAAGTTCTCACAACCAAGTAGACAGCTTCTAATATCTGTGCTCACAGACAACAATTCATTTCTTTCCAAAGCATGTTTACTGTAGCTGCATTTCTTTCGTATGTGGGACTGGAACTCAGATATACTTGATTACCAGTCTTTTTCCCGTGTGCTGCCTCTGTCTCTATTTTAGAAATGGTCAGCTGTTACACTTCTCCTATCTCTGCTACTCACTTATAAACTCTTTGAGAGTAAGAATATTGACCTCATAACGAGTATTTTAACCTTACTTTCCAGAATGAGCCTGGCTACATTTTCCTTTGGTTTTTGGTTATTCTGAGAGATTTGGGGTTTCTCTTTTCTTATACCATTGGCTCCAGCCCCCGTGTGCATACCTTCCCTCTCTTTGCTGTCAGGAACTAGCTCTCCAATTCTACTTAACTTTTAAGTATAGATAGATAGATAGATAGATGGATAGATAGATAGATAGATACATAGATACATAGATAGTTGGATAGATAGATAGGTATGCATACATAAACACATGTATACATATGTGTCGATATGTCTATGCGCATGTGTGTCTGCATATATACAAGCAAATGCATTTATATGCATAGTATATATAATACATATATACATATATATGCATATATTTCTACTTTTAGGGGTATTTTTAGTTATTATTCATTTCTACATCACTCTCTTAATTCCAGAAATGAGCAAAATAAATAAGGCTTTGATTTGTAGCATTGTTCTGATTTCTGATGAGGAAATGTCCATTGTGAAAATATAACAAGTCCCTATCACAACCCAGTTCAAGCCTCTTGTCTTTCTTCTCTCATGAGAATGCCTACAGCCAGTAACAAGTCAGGTGAAAAGAAGGATGAGATTATGGTGGTCTAGTATCTTTTAAATGCAGTCCAATGAAATAAGTTATCTGGCAGATAGAAAAAGAGTTGCACAATGTCTGTGAACTCTCTAAATCTCTCTAAAGCACTTCTATTATATATGTGCATGACTCTTCTAGAAGTAGCCTAGTCTTTGCCAAGGGAGCAGCTGCATCATCCAAGCTGGTGTAAGCCTACTCACAAGGATAGGGCACATTGGCCTTTCCACATTACATATTATTCATTTGTTCCTATCCTTTCAACTCAGCTTGCCAGTTTCCATGTAGATAGTTCTCAATGAATTTTTGCTAAATAAATTTGGTAATTGAATAAATAAGCCCTGTAGCATTGAGTTAGCAGGACTTGATTCTAGTTTTCTAACTCTATAGTGAAGATATGCTCCTGGGTAAATCATTTCCCCTTTCTTAATCTCATGTTCCTCATCAGTCAAATGAAAGTTTCAGACTAAGTCTTGTCTAGTGCCCCTATGATTCTACAACCTCTAGATGGAATTATTTGGTCTTTTTACTTTCCCATTCAGCTGGCACATTGAAACAACTCACAGATCCCCTTTTTCTTCTTACACAAGGGGATGTCTTGCTTTCTGGCCCATGTAGGTTAGTCCAGAAAAGAAGGGATCATAAACACCTATGATCTGGATGACCCCAGCATAAATTCTTTGCAATGCTCCTTTTCCAATCAGAAGGGAATAATTTCCTACACTTGACAAATTCTCTTAAATCCCCCTGCCTTTAGAAGCCAAGACTCAAAATTAACATATAATTTCTTTCTTTTATAAACTTGCTTTTTTCCATCCACACCTCTACCACAAACTTGCTAACACAGAGTGCTTGTTTTTTAGAGTCCATTTCATTATTCCCTAGGGTGAATTGAGTCTCATTTGAATAAAATGTATAAACAATATATTTTACTTTATTTTAAATTTTATTCTATTGACACCTTTTACTTTTAACTTTACTTTCTTTTCTATATATTTCCCTAACTCTCCCCTGTTGAAAAAGCTTCGCCTTTGGAGGAATTCCACATATAAATTATATATACATATATTTGTATACATGTATATAAAGAAGAAAAAAGTTTATAAAACTAAGCAAAAGATAAATTAAAACTAATAATCCATGCATTTCCCCATGCTGATAATTATCTACATCTCAATCTTTTCTCATCTCTTCTTACGGTTGTAGTTCAGCCATTATTGATACCCACTCTTCAGTTTCTTTTGTGTTAATCTTGTCTTGAATTAACATTGTTGTAAAGTCATTCTCTCACATTCTTGTGTAATAACTCTTCATTTCTCACCGGTTTTCATTCCTGTTGACTTTTCTCTCCTGTTCTGCAAAACTCTTCATTCTTTAGAAGATCATTTTCTCCATTGAACTCACACCTAGGAAATATACTCTGCCTCCTGGCACCCCTCCTTCATGTTGGACAGCTCTATCCTTCTCCCTCTCCCTCTCCCTCTCCCTCTCCCTCTCCCTCTCCATATCCACTTCTCCCATTCCCTCCCCCCTCTCTCTTTCTGCCTCTCTTTTTCTGTCTCTGTCTCTGTCTCTCTGTCTCTCTCTGTCTCTGTCTCTCTGTCTGTCTCTGTCTGTCTCTCTGTCTCTCTCTCTCTGTCTCTGTCTCTCTCTCTGTCTCTCTCTGTATCTCTGTCTCTCTGTCTCTCTCTCTGTCTCTGTCTCTCTGTCTCTCTGTCTCTGTCTCTCTGTCTCTGTCTCTCTGTCTCTGTCTCTCTCTGTCTCTCTCTCTCTCTCTCACTGTCATTGCACTCCTCCAGACTTGTTCTTCATCACCCAGACCCTAAGTACTCCCCCTCCCCTTTGTATTTCCTTTTATATGTTGTTTTCCCTATTATAATATGTGTTCAAATGTCCAATATACACATGTCTAAAACATGTTTTATGGAGAACTCACTCACCCAGCACAAGAATTCATATGATGTTCAGAAGAAGCAATATAAGGACACTATCAAGGTCTCTCTTAAGAACTCTGGAACTGATTGCGTGACAAGGAAGACATTGGCACAGTACCATTCGACATGGCGTACCCACATCAGAGAAGAGCAGAACTGAAACAGCACAAAAGCAGCACAAGATGCAAAAATTTAGAGAATCCACCCTAAATGTTCACACGAACTATTGATGCCCAACCTGTGCTTGAGCATTCTGAGCTCATAAAGGTCTAAACAGCACCAGTTAGATGCATTGTAATTCGACTGTAACACAGTGATATCATTTCAATCCTCTTCTAGGACAAAGGGCAACAATGATCTGTGTTTCTTTAGGGCAAGGAGTAACTTCCTTTTTTTCCCTCCTGTATTCATATTATTATCTCTAACATGTTCCACGGTGCCTGGCATATAATAAGTGCTTAATAAATATTTATTGACTGATATAAAATATTTTCTGTATAGGCATATTAGAGTACAATGTACAATTAGTGTACAATGATTTCTCTACTTCACCAAATACTATTTGACCCCAAACTCAATTTAATGAGCTTTCAAAGGAGCATTACACCTTCCTGTGTACTGTTATATTATGAGAGATTAGCTACACTACCTTTCCTCAAACCAGTCCCAATGTTCATCACCAACTCTCCAAAACATAAAGCAAGAGTTCATTTTAACCCAACTATCTTTCTTTCCCTCCACATTGCTAGTTTGTCACCAACAACTTGAAACTTTTACATTCACATCATTTCCTAAATATTCCCCTTCTTCACCCCATAATGACATAAACCTCCTGCAACTGTGTAAGTGGGTACAGAATGTTGTCCTTCACTCTGGAATATGATTCCACTGACAAGCAATTGTTATCTTTGTGTGAAGGAGTGTGTGTGTGTGTGTGTGTGTGTGTGTGTGTAGTTTGGCAACAAGAAATATGGTCTTAAAGAAATACCTTCTTGAAAAAATGATAGAGAGCTCTCTGTTATGTGGGCTTGGAGCTTATTTTTTTTAATTTAAATAATAGCCTTGATAATATGAAGTGCTACATGTCACAATTGGTCAGTCTGGAGCAATTCAGATAGGTTTACATTTATGCTTCATTAAAAAAAATTAATGTCTTTTATATTTTGCAAGAAAGATTTTAATGCAATTGTCAGTCTTCTAAAATTCTCCTCTCTCTATTTTTTGGTCTTCAATCTCATTTTTAAAGTATATGCTCTATGGCAGGAAATGAGGTAAGAAATGGAGATCCACAAACAAAACTGAGACTCTCTCTCATTAAAGACTTTACATTCTACAGCAAGATAGAAGCTGGGGTAACTTTCTAAGGGCCTTGCCATCCACCCACTGAGAGCAGACCAGGAGACATGAGGCTGCCATTTTGGTTTGAAAACCTTGGATTTCCCTGTCAGCTTGACCATCTCACTATCCTCCCCCTCTAAAGTGTTTCCTATCACTACAGGCACAGTTTATCTATCGGCATATTTGAAATACTTTTTTTAAATAAAGAGAAATGGGGAAAATGTCTGATAAAACAACTATATTGACAATGTTTCATGTAGTTGATATTCTCCATCTGTCATATAGATCTGAAGTCCATAGGCTTCACCATTGTCCCTCTGGATTCATTACTTAGTGGCTTTAATCTCAATCCAGCTGTTGAAAATGGAAGAAATG
This sequence comes from Pseudocheirus occidentalis, assembly GCA_028646575.1. Lineage (NCBI taxonomy): Eukaryota > Metazoa > Chordata > Mammalia > Diprotodontia > Pseudocheiridae > Pseudocheirus > Pseudocheirus occidentalis. The sequence continues at coordinate 10,024 of JAQQSW010010945.1, forward strand.
CTTCCATTTCCATTGTTGTAAATAAGTCAAGTCCCAATTTAGTGCAGTACCTGCCAGGTCCTCAATAAATTTTTGTTGAAACAATTGAAATAAAGAAATCATTAATTGCTTACTACATGCTCACCTCTAGAACTTCACAACTCAAAAGACAGATTGCCACTGACTTCAAGGTGACTGCATTCTTTTTTTGAGGGGGGGAAAGGTAGGGCAATTTGGGTTAAGGGACTTGCACAAGGTCACACAGCTAGTAAGTGGTAAGTATCAGGCCAGATTTGAACTCAGGTCCTCCTGATTCCAGGGGCAGTGCTCTATTCACTGTGCCACCTAGCCACCCCCAAGATGTTTACATTCTATTAGGGGAAGACAATACATTGAAAAGTCTGGGAAAATGAATAATGTAATCAAGTGAGGGTTTTGGGGGGAAAGAATTTCACGAGGTCAATAATTGAGACCAGAGAAAAATGAGGAAGTGAACACAGATGGCATGGATGCTTTGCTTAAAATAGAGTTTCTAGGAAAAATTGACAAATCAGAAGGATCCTTAAGTGCAGAGTGAAGTTCTGGGATGAGAAGGCTGCTGTGGCATGGTAGAGAAAGAAATCCAGTGAGTCAGGGATCAAGCTCAGAGAAGAATGAAGGAGTGAGTTGTTATAACCTACAGAGTTCTTATATTGGTCCCAACTTCCCCTAATAGAATGTATTGGAGACTTAAGTAAAAAAAAATATTTCCAGGAATATAAACAAGATTGGTGTTTTCACCCACACTGGGATGTTATCCAGCTCTATGAACAATCTATCAAATTAGTCCATCAGCATATCTTTCCTGGATAAGCCCTGGATAAGGCAATAAGCTAGATTCAGAAACAAGTAGAGGGGGAGAGATTTGCATAGATTGAATGTGGGGAATTATGGGGTACTTTCAATGACCCCAAAAAAACCCTTTCCTATACAAATTTTATCTCTTTTACACCCAAATCCCCCCAATGATTCTATAGGGCCAGGAATCATGGAATGACATGTTCTCATAAGAATTGATAATGGCAATAATCATAATGGCACTGGAAAAAAATTGGTGGATACCAACAGGCTTCAGCATGTAACTGATCATATTTGAAAAATTGGCCACATGAATAAGGATAAGGTAGGTGATAAATATATAGTATCTGCTCAGTGCCAGACATTGTGCTTAATTTTAATTTTCTAAATATTACCTCATTTGATCCTCAAATCAACCCTACAATATAGTCGCTATTATTTGCCTCATTTTTTCAGTTAAGGCAATGAGGTAAACAAAAGTTAAATGATGTGACTATGACCACATAGCTACATATCTGAAGCTGGATTTGAACTCAGATCTTCTTAACTCCAGGCCCAGAACTCTTTGCACTGTATCACCTAGCTGTTTCAATTTATCCAATGTCTCATCCAAAAAATTCATAGGTATTTATGTCCTTAACCTGTTCTTTATAAATAACCCAAAAAAATATTACAGAGGATATATATGTTAAAAGAAAGAGGTGGGCCAATTATATTCAACAAAAAAGTAGAGAGTGCATAGCTTGGTGATTGTACTGGTATGTATGGAATACTAAAGAACAAAAGCTATACTTAAGGTCATGGGCTTCCCAATGAATTTGTACTTTTTTTAAACTGATAAAAATTTAAAATATTTATTAATTCCCTTAAAAACAACAGTAAACCCATTACATGCTAACATAAATGATATATTTTTGTGAAAAATAACTATATTTTTCCAAACAAAAAGGCTAATGAGAAGAGTGGCATTGTTTTACTTCCTTCCTTCCCCCCACCACCCAAATCTAATGATGTCTGGCTAAATAGAAGATAGCTAGCTGGATTGTCATATCTGCTTTATTCACCATGTTATAAAATGTTGTTTTGCAGTATTTGAAGAAAATGCAGCTGCACTCTGTGCGTTTTAACCTTACAGACTCCCTGAATGGGTCATACAGCCCTTCTTACCCCCTACCAGTAGTCTATGTACCATACTTTGGGAACTACTCCTCATGCTATAATGCTTTGTGGGTTGTCTCCTTACTAAATAATTTATCTGAGTTTTGGAACTGAAAGGATTTTCTTTTTTTATTTTTTAAATTTGTTTTCTTGTTTACATCATTCATTTCCATGACATTTTTGAATTACACATTTTCTACCAGTCTTTCCTCTGCCCCAATGCTAAAACAGCAATCCCACTTTAAAGCCCCTCCCCTGCTCTGATCTCTTACTTTCTGGTAGGGCAGGGAGAATCTCCCTATCCCAGCCCCTGTATATCTTAATTCCTAGCAGCAGGTATTGCAGAACTTTAAATTCTAGATTCTTTCAATTCTTTCCTTGTCCCCCACCCCCACTGGAAGGACAATCAACTCAATACAGGCTTTGGATGTGTGATGATACAAGACATCTTCATAGTGTACATATTGTGACAATGATCATCTGTCTCTCCTTCCTATCCCTCCCCACCTTGTTCTGTTCTCTACCCTGTCCCTGTCCCTTTTCTGAAGTGTGTGCTTCCAGCATCCTTCCCCCGACCCTGCCCTCCCCTCCGTTATCCCCGCTCTGATCCCCATACCCCCTACTCTCCTGTGTGGCATGATGCCCAGTTTAGAGTTTATGCCATTTCTTCTCTAAGCCAAATTCAATGAGAGTAATTGAAAGTAAAGTTGTAACAGTTATCCCTTGACTTTTCTATATGGTATGATTAACCCCATTTTGTCTCTCCCTGTCATCTCTCATTCGAGTCCTCTCCCACCTCAAAATTTCACCTTTTAAAATATCATCCCTTCATATTCAATTGATCCTATACCCTCTATATACACATATACACACAT